>VMDO01012982.1:0-59992 GCA_007922755.1 Pedetes capensis | reverse complement strand
GCTTTGAGGTGCCCTTTGGGGAAATTTTATTGGAATATTTTATTATATATGTTTGCTGTAGTGTTACTGGTTTCTTCCTCATACAGAATCACCTCTAAGAAACAGGTCACCAAATCCAGCCCCTATACCCACAAGATAAAGGGAATTAAGTTTCACCTTTTAAGGGAGGAATATAAAAAACATTGTGGACAGATTTTAAGCTACTATAGTATCTAATTGTTGAAAAACTATGTTACCCACAGATTTTGGGTTTATTTCAGAAACTATCTTTAAGGCATTCTTTTATGTGCACCTTCCAATTACCCTATTTTTTGCTTTGTTCCTCATATAATTGATAGTAACAACAAAAACAAACTCTTGACCCTGATTATCTTTAACTTCTTTTTGACTGGATGTTACATTTTTTTGTATGTTTAGGATAGCTTATTTGCAATCGAATTGCCAGATTAGTTCAGATGGAAATAAATTATCCTAAACATAGATATCCTGTTAGCCAGGTCAGTGTTTTTAAATTCTGCCTGTTGAAGTATTTTGTTGTTATTTTTGTTTGTTTTGTTTTCTGTCAATATTTTTAAAAAGTCTCACAATGGTTTTTGCTGTACTTGATTGAGAACTGCTAGAATCATTTAATTTTCTCTTTGTTTTAAGCCATCACTTTCAAAGTTCTGTTTCAAATATATGTGTCTGGTTCATAATATTCATGAAATATACATTGAGATGATGGCCTGGAACCTAAGAAAGAATACTAATATAAATTTAAGATATTATTTTTCACATTATATAATCTCAGTCTCTGCATCTTGGATTCTGCGGTCTTTATACAATAAGGTCATCAATTCCTGGCATTGGTTAACTTACACAATAGGCTTTTCTTATTCTGAATTCTGTTCTTAGAACATAAGTCAAGATGGAAAATGAGATAAATCTTACTGAGGGCTGGAACTGTATTGATCTGCTGTGATTTTTAAGTTTTGGTTCTTATAAGCCTGAGCTATTCATCCATTGCATATTGTTTAAATAGAGACTTGTCAGAGTAGTAGTTGAAGTTTGGATACGTGAGTCTATTGATATGGTAGAACCATTTTATACTTCTTTAATTTTCAAAAAATTTATTTAACTGTTATAATCCTAGAATAGAAATTTTGAAAAGACAAACTACATGACCTCTGTGTTAGGCCAATTGGAATACATTGACACTATTCAGTCGCATTCAATGCTTTCGGCATCATGGGCTATATTTCTTTTTAATTTTACCAGTTTAATTGCAAGTAATATTTGAAAATCCTTAAAAATAAGATGCAGTTGTTGTTAGGTGACATCAAGTCGGTATCCGACTCACAGCGACCCTGTGTACAACAGGCTAAACACTATTGTCAGTGCTTCTCTGCTGTTCATAGGGTTTTCAATGGCGGATTGATTTTTAGGAGTGGGCTGCTGGGTCTGTCTCCCAAGCCTACAGCACCTGGTGATCTTAGGCGGTCTCCCATACAAGTACTAACCAGGCCCTACCCTGTTTAGCTTCCAAGATCTGATGGGATCGGATGCCACAGGACTATGGCTGCAGGCCAAAAATAAGATATCACCTAGTAAATAAAAATAAATAACAAGATATGTTGTTGTTGTTGTTGTTGTTGTTGTTGTCAGGTGCCCTCTAGTCAGCTCCAATTCATAACAACCCTACATACAACAGAACAAAACATTTCCCAACACTGTGCCATGCCCAGCATAATGTCAGTGTTTCTCTGCTATTTGTAGGATTTCAGTGGTGGGTTGTTTCTGGAGTGGACCGCCAGGTCCTTCTCTCTAGCCTGCAATACCTGATATTCCTGGGCAGTCTCCCATCCAAGGACTAACCAGGCCTGACCCTGCTTAGCTTCTGAGATCAGGCAGGGTGCTACTTCTAAAAGGAAAAGTGCTGACAATATCTCATTTCTGCCTGCCTTATCTGCATTTCATGGATGCAACTACTTTTAATTATTTCTAATTTTATATCTGATTGTAGTCCCCTCCACAGGTATATGTACAATTATCATGATGTGTTAGCTAAAATATAGAATTCGTAACTAAACTAGCAGTTTCAAATCTTGCCTTCACCACATTGGTTAGCTTGACCACTTTGAACCTAATCTTTTGTGCCTCCTTGTCCTCATCTGTAAAATGGAGATGAATATATCAGCTTTAAAAACTATAGTACATTAATATATTTTAAAGTAATGTTTGACATGTACAACATGTCCAACTCATAATGACCCTATGTACAACAGGTGAAACATTGTTGTCAATGCTTCTCTGCTGTTCATACGGTTTTCAATGGCTGTTTTTTGGGAGTGAGTTACCAGGTCCTTCTCTCAAGCCTACAGCACCTGGTGTTCCCAGGTCATCTCCTATCCAACTACTAACCGGGCCCAACCCTGTTTAGCTTCCAAGATTTGATGGGATCAGGGGCCACAGTGGTAAGGCGCAGGCACAATAAGGGTTAGGTATTCTTAATGTATCCAGGTTTCTACATGTTATGGTTATAACACTAAGACTATATTTTTGAATGATCAATTCACTATAATGATATTTTTAATCAATTCACTATTACTGTGTGTATATATATTATGGGCTGGGATTTAGCTCAGTGGGTAGAGCGCTGCTCCACAGTCTCTGAGGTCCCGAGTTCAATTCCCAGCACCGCAAAAATGGGAGAAGGGCCTGGCAATCCACTCCCAAGACAATCCCGAAACAGCCATTGAAAACCCTATGAGGGTCGCTATGAGTTGGATACCGACTCAATGGCACCTAACAACAACAACATATATATTATATTTTATAAATAAGTAAATATATATATATATACATGCCTGCATCTGTAGCCCTGTGGCATCCAATCCCGTCAGATCTCAGAAGCTAAGCAGGGTCAGGCCTGGTTAGTACCTGGATGGGAGACCGCCTGGGAACACCAGAAGCTGTAGGCTTGGGAGAAGGACCTGGCAACCCCTACCCAAAAATCAATCTGCCACTGAAAACCCTATGAACAGCAGAGAAGCACTGACAATAGTGTTTCCCCTGTTGTACAGTGGGTCGCTATGAGTTGGATACCAACTTGCCGGCACCTAACAACACAACATATATATATATATATATATATATATATATATATATATATATATATATATACACACACACATATGAATACTGGGGGGCTGAACTGAGGTCCCCATGAGTACTTTACAAGTACTCCATCATTGAACTGCACTTCAATCTCCTTTCTTATTTTTATCTTGAGACAAGGTCTGTTAAATTATACAGGCTGCTTTTGGCATTGAACTTGCAAACCTCTTGCCTCAGTTTTCTGAGTCCCTGTTATTATAGTTGTATCCCACTGCACCTGACTATAACTACATTTTTTGCATAATTAACTTAGAATATTTTCTATTGATAAAATAATGATTTAACTCACATAAACCAACTTATCTGACTGCTCCATGGTAGCCATTCCTCTGTGTATTTCAGACAGTGATTTCTATTTCTACTTCAAATTACTTTAATTTCGCATCATTTCACCCTTTTCCAGAAATGTGATGGAACTCCCATTATCAGAGTTCTCCTTCCATTCATTCTATTTGGTACATACATTTATTATGTTTTCACTATTATTTTATTGGAGTTTTGGGAATAAAGAAATAAATGATATGTCATCTTGAAAGATTAGCCAGTATCTTGAATTTATAAGCCCTATTTTCTTCAGAGTGCTACTCTGTGCTCTCTTAAGTCCTGAATTCAATGTCCAGCAGCACAAAAATGGAAGAAGGACCTGACAGCCCACTCCTGAAACAATCCCAGAACACAATCAGCCATTAAAAACCCTATGAATAGTAGAGAAGCAAGGACAGAGTGCCAGGCATGGCACAGTGTTGGGAAATGTTTCCTTCTGTTGTACATAAGATCGCTATGAATCAGATCCAATGTGACAACATCTAACAAAAACATTTTCTTCAGAAATCATGAGTGAGATAGAAGAATAAAAGATACATACTTTATGTAAAATGGAACAATAGCATAGCATATAAAATTACTTTAAAAGTTTGCCTAATATTTCTGATACCTAACTTCCCCTCTGTAAAATAAACTGGGTGAAGATGACTTCTGAGTTCTTTCCAGTTGGAACATTCTATCATTCAATGGGTTTCATTTTCCTTAGACATCTCTGGCTTCTTTTCCACTGAACTATGCTGTCCTAATCAGTTCCAATAAAACACTGTCTCTGCTGGCTGCCTTTTCCTTTGTATCCTTACTAGAGTTCTGTACACCAAGTTTAAAAATGAACATAGCCATCTGCACTAGTGTCCTTACTGGCCACCTTGCTTCCATGCTTTCCCCTGCACAGCCCAACTCTGAAAATTCTTCCCAACATACAATGAATAATATTGAAATTGCTACTGTGGTCTATATACTTTTCCTAATCTGAAATGTCCTCCTGATCTTTTATCACTCCCTTTTCTTCTCCTTGGCTACATTTCCACAATACTATCCCTAGTGTTTCTCTAATATACAAAATGATTTCCATCCATTGGATATTAACACTTGTGGTATTCTCTGGAATGGTCTCTGTAACATTATGATATATATATTTATTTTTGTCCACAGTTCCTGGATCACAACTCCTTTCCCAAGGCAGACCACAGAAGCTGGGATTTTTCTTCCCAACACAGGTCATAGAAACTCTAATCTTAAGTGAGCCTACCTCATCTGATTATAGGTGATAAGACCCACTCTCCCCCATTTCAGAAAGGGTGCTGACTCATACTTACAGAGAAGGAATGCTAACTATTTTGACTAGACAGGACTTGCTGGGTTTCCCCACCCAGCCTATTAGCACTAAATTATACCCTTTTTGTCCAATTGCATGTCTACACAGTTGTCCATACTTCAGTTATGCCTGCCAAGTGAAGTCTCCATAAAAATCCAAAGGACAAGGTTTGGAGAGCTTCCAGATACTTGAATACGTGGAAGTTCCTGGAGGGTGGCACACCTGGACAGGGTAAGGAAGCTTTGCACTTTTTTCTCTCATATCTGTGTATCTTATGTACACCTAGACCTATCTATCTCTTCCTCTGTATCCTTTATCATAAGCCAGTTAATATAGTGTCCAAAGTATTTCCCTCAGTTCTGTGAGATGCTCCGACCAATTAATCAAACTCAAGGAGGGATTATGGGACCCTTGTGTTATATCTGAATGGTCTGAAACAGATGTTAAAAAATATCCTAGGGCTTGTGATTTGCATCTGAATTGTGGCTGGGCCAGGCTTTGGAACTAAGTCTTCAACCTGTGGAGTCTGACACCATCTCTAGGTAGACAGTATCAGAATTAAATTGGGGAACATTCAGCTGATATTTGCTGCAGAATTAATTGCTTACTTGCTTGCATGGCATGTGGGGTAACCCACTCTCATCTGATGTCAGGAGTTACTGTGTTGAGAGAATAATAGGAAAAACTGACTTTGAGTTGGCTTTTCTATAATATACCAGATATTCTCAAATCTAATCTGCGTTCTTTCATCAGTTTGTGAGTTGTCCAGAGCTCCTTCATGCAAATCCAATCCACACAGGATTCTAACCTGCACTTGATTCTGTAGCCATCTAAAATTGTTAGGGTACAGATTAGATTTGAGAATATATAGTATTCAGTCTCTCAGGACATATTAGGTATTAGATTTGAGAATTAAGGCAAATGAATTAATTTGAATTAGAAAGAATACTCATAAAAATTCTAAAAAACCATGTACAGTGCTTTATAGTATTGTTTTCTAATGTGTATAGGAAAAAAAGCTATTTGTTCTTTATATTAACAAAATAAGTTCAGTGAAGGTCACCACTCAATCTCCTTATGTCTTTATTCCAACTATATTCTGACTTCTATAAATATTCTGATAGCCATTTTTTCTCCCTTTATTGGTAAATAATGGTAGGGTACAGAGCAATGCAGCATTGGCTTTTTCCATTATGCAACTATTACATCACTTTTCATTATACTTTTATCAACTTATAAGGTTTATGGAATGTTTTGACAAATATGTAGAAAAACTCATATGCCTATTTGAGTTATGTTCCCCCATTTTTCCCATGTACTCATGAAGTTGCATCTTTTACATTGAAATTATCCTCTCCCCTTTTGTCCCTCTACATTGATTCTCTTTCCCATCACACCTTCCAAAATCTCCAGCTCCCTCTGTTAGTTCCCTCCCTCCTTTCTACTCTCTATTATCATCCTAAATCTTTTAGAAATAATAGAAGTCTGGTGATATATATTCAGTGTGAGTTTCACCAAGAATTATTAGTAGGCAGAAATAGAAGTGATAGTTAGCACATAATGATTAAGGATATGTACTTCCCATTAAAACAAGAGTTAATAACAGTGTGTTATATACTTGAAAAAATACAACAAGGGGTGAGTGCGTTCTCACCACATGAACAATAACTATGTGATAGAATGCATGTTTTAATTAACTAGATTTAGTCATTCCACAGTGTATATATACTTCAATACATCATGTCATACATGATAAATACCATCTTATCTGTTAATTGAAAAAGCTGAGTCAGGAGTATAACAGTAGAAAAGGCTGGAGAAATTGTCCATCAGAATTATACTGTTGTAACCATGAGCCAAGATATGAAATGAACATACTGCATTAGGTTACATTTCAGGCTGTCAAAAAGTATAGAAGAGAGAGTACAGCATTTTGAAGAAAATAGTGAAGGTCAGGAAATGAAAGAGTAGGATGTTAGATCTTAAAAAAACATGAAGTTGAACTCCATCAGTAGAACTCATCAATAAGAAAGAGTCTGGAGGCAGAGCCAGTGATCCTATGTGAGGGGGACCTTTTACATTCACTGAGGAAAGAAATCAGAGTTCAGAGAAGGGAGATAACAGGAACACTTGTGCTATGAGTAATTGGAAAACATTTCATTCCTCCCTGGGATTTTACTTACAAAGTCTTTATCACCTAACTGTCTGGTGGGGGTTAGCAGAAACAAGGCTCAGGGTAGGTTAAGAGGCATGCCTGTTGTAGATATGGGCTTACAGCCACAAAATGAAATTTGTTTTACTTCTGTGCCTTTCTTATATTAACTCAAATTTGACTCCGAGTTCCCAAGCCCCTCGACTGCAGATTAATTCCGTCTCTGTTTTCATGGAGGCTCTCTTCCTTCCTGTCAAGATCATGGATAAGTCCTGAGATTTAATCTGTCCTAAAGCCCCAGGAAGAATTTCTAATTAAAAAAAAAAAAAAAAAAAAAAAAACTCCAGGAAGTTGCTCACTTCTCTTGTGATTATCATTAAATGTTCTATCACCAAATCCTCATAGTGCCCTAAATTGGGGATTGTGTTGCTTCTGTGTATGTTTTGTGTTCAGATACCCCTTGTGGAGTCAGGAGTGGTGACATTTCCCCAGGCTCTGCTGGAAGCCTCCAGGGTCCTGGCTCTTACTCCAGGAATGTAATGAATCTGGAAGAAAGTCTTCTTTTGGGAATTTTGGACTCCTTCCTTCACTGAAATCCCTTCTTTCCTCTGTGACATCAAGGATGTTTTCTCTCTCTTTTTAAAAATATGTTGACATATTTTAAATTATATATATATATATATATAATTATACATATTTATGGAGTACAGTATGGTATTTCAATGCCTGTATATAATATGTGATGATCAGATCTGTGTAATTTACATATATATCACCTCAACCATTTATCATTTCTTTGTATTAGGAATATTCAAAATCCTTCTTATTAGCTACTTTGAAATATACAGTTAATTATTGTCAACCACAGTTATACTGTGCTGTTAAACATTAGAAGTTGTCCCTCATCGCCCAGCTGCATCTCTATATCTGTGAACATTCCTCTCTTTTTCTCCCTCAAGAGTTTTTCTCTTTGAGGCAGGGTAATGCTCCCCTCTGTTGAAACTGTTGTCATCCATATTCCTTCTCTGGTCCACAGAACAATCATCACAAGGATAGTACATAAGAAATATGATAGTAGATGCATAGGAGAAAAATCACTTTAAAAAAATAAGACAATCTCATTTGCCCACAATGGGTAACTGAAGGCATTAGGACTTGAATCTCTTGTGCAACTCCAGTTCAGAAAGATTTAAGGGATGATGTGGGTTTCTTCTTTAAATCCCACTGCCTGCACACGTGCCCCGAGCCCTCCATTGATGACAGATGTTTTGGGTTTTGAATCAGGTTCCATCATGGCAGCATACTCGATGTGTTCTCTTTGACTTTCCAAAAGCCTTCAGAGGTATTCAGGGACCTTTAACTGTCAAAGTGATAGGGCTTGAGGCTGTGATTATAAATCAGATCTATCTGTGCCTGGATCCCCTCTGCATAACCATGTGAGTCACCACTTCCTGTTCCTTTGTCCCTTTCACTTCCATTCCATCTATAGTGTGTCCATCTTGAGTTCTGTTACCTTAGGATCCCGATGCATCCTTCCTAGAATCAGAAAATCTTGCCTATGATTCTCACATTTCAAAATATTTTTCCATTTCTCTCCCTATCGTTAGCATTGCTTCTTGAATGAGAATTGGATTTTTTTTTCCAGCACTATGGGGTTGAACCCAGGGCCTCACATATGCTAGGCAAGTGCTCCACCAATGAGCTATACTCTTCTCCCTTTTTATCTTTTTCTTTTGCAACAGGATCTCACTAATTTGTGCAAACTGCCTTTGTCTTTGAACTCGCAATCTTCCTACCTCAACATCCCCAGTCACTGGGATTATAGGCATGCACCATGGTGCCTTGCAGCATTGGCTTTTTCAATAGGCAGCAATAATAGTTGGATTTAAGTAGCTCTTGTCTTTTATTCTATTAAAATGAACATTTATATGAGGAAATAAAAAGGCACTGATATATACTTGGAAGAATGATGTGAGGAGATACAGACACAAATACAAATTAATGTCTCAGCAAACTTTTGTAACACAGTTTGGAGCTATGTGTGGGCCAGTAATGGAGAAAACATCTCATTCTCTGACCTAGTGGCAGGCCAGGCCAGGTATGGATCTAGGTTTTTGGGTTAGTAGGAACAGTGCAGATGTACAGCCATACAAATCTGTTACCCAGTCTTGTCAGATCTCAGAAGCTAAGCAGGGTCAGTCCTTGAAAGGGAGACTTCCTGGAATACCGGGTGCTCTAGGCTTGGGAGAAAGAACCAGTAATCTACTCCTGATATGATCTTGCGATTGAAAGCCCTATGAATAGTAAAGAAATACTGACAATAGTGTTGGGCATGGCACAGTGTCAGGGAGTGTTTCATCTGTTGTACATAGGGTTGCTATGAGTCCAACGTGACTCAGTGGCACCTAACAACACATACAGTACAGAAAGTTCTATGGGTATCCCTTATATTACCATGCCTGGTACCTAAGAGCAAATATTAGAAATATGATAGTAGATGCAAGTAGATTTACAAGCCAAGGTACTATCGAGTATCTGAGATTGGAGTTTAAATTCAGTGCTCTTAGGAGAAAAATTTGGAGTTTAGGAACCAAGTCAAGCACACATCAGAATACAGATTGTATAATATAGGTGTGTGGGTCAAGAAAATTTCCTGAGATATGGGGTAATGGTCAAGTCTGGATTATATATACTTCCTGATTTACCCTAGAATTCCTGGTGAAATAGCAATCCCATTGTTTAATTTTATTATAGGAAAAGAAAAGAAGCCCAAGGAGAACCAAACCTCTTGTATATTTGTGTCTTGTTTTCATAGGGTTCAGAAAAGCAAGTAAGTCCATGTGGTAGGCCTTTTGAATAGGTATATCATGTGGTTGTCCTTGAAATGTGGCACAAATCTTCTACTTTCTGATAAGCCTCATGCTTATCTGAGATTCTATAATCAATATGGAGTAAATGTGTTGGCACAATAAGAGATTAGCATAAATATACTCCTTGTTGATGATATAATTTGAAAATAAAATAGTGGGTATTATATTAGTCAGCTCTCTGTCACTGTAACAAAACACCTGAGATAAGTTAATTTTATAAAGAGGAAAGGTTTATTTTGGCTCATCATTTCAGAACTTGCATTCCATGGTCATTTGGCCCCATTATTTTGGGGTCTTTTGCAAAACAGAACATCATGGCAAGGTAGGGGAGACCTGTTCACCTCATGGCAGCCAGCAAGCACAAAAAAGAAAGGAAGAGGCCAGGGTTCCCATAATCCCTTCGAGGGCATGCCTTCAATGACCTACCTTCTTGCACTAGGCCCTACTTCCTAACAGTTCTACCACCTCCCAGTAGTGCTATAGGCTGGGGACCAAGCCTTCAACACTTGAGCCTTGAGGGACATTCAAGATCCAGACTACATCAAATATCAATAATATAAGTGCTGAGGGATTTGTGAGTCTCTCAAAGGGAAATACCAAACAGCAAGGGAGATCTCACTGGTAGATATTAGAGTCTAGCTTGCTTTTCATATGTATGCTCTTCATATGACTCCTATCACTAACTACCATAAGAAGCAGAGATCAGGACTTTAAGTGATATTCATTGGATTAAATTGAGTGTACTAAATGAGAGGGTCTACAAGAATACCTTCTTGTCTGGCACAAACAGATATTCAATCTTCTTATATTAGGCACATGACTATATTAGGGACTATTCACAGCAGCTACTGCTAGACTAGTTAGGAGAATATAAGTTCAAGGACTCTAGTGCAAAGTGATTTTTCTGGTAAAGAATCTAATCTCTTGAAGGATTTATGGAGACAAAATTATGGGCGAATTACTCAAAATCAGGGAACCAAGGTAGGAGCAACATCTGAAGCAAGGCCTAACACGATTGCTTTGTGCTCTAAGATACCAAATGTTCCCATAGCCTAGAGGCATGAGCCAGCCCACTCCAAGGTTTTGCAAGGACTGAGCCTCTGATATGGTTTAAGTGACCCACCTACAAAAGCTAAGGGGACATGATGTCTGAAAACCAGGGGAACCAATCTAGTCACATACAGTTATTTCTAAGAGAACACAGATTATCACTTGGAACCTAATTGTGTTGATGTACCAATTTAAAAATAGGTTCATTTTACATCAAAAAGCATCCGTATTCCAAAAGAAATGTCCTTTTACTTCTAATCAGAAACACTTGACAGCAAAGAGAAACATTATGTATACACAGTGGCAGCTACACTTCCAATAACAAATCCCTTAAAAAGTTTTCAGTTCCTAGCTAAATAAAAAGCTGATACCCTTCCTCTTTAAAAACAAAATCATTCTTTCTCAAGGCACATAGTTAAAGAATTGACAAGTAAAGTTTCTTATATTTTTCTTTTTGTAAGAGTTAGAATTATATAATCCAAGAATTATATTAGTCAGCTTTCTGTCACTGTAACAAAATACCTGAGATAGTCAATTTTATAAAGAGGAAAGGTTTATTTTGGCTCATCATTTCAGAACTTGCATTCCATGGTCATTTGGCCCCATTATTTTGGGGTCTTTTGCAAAACAGAACATCATGGCAACATAGGGGAGACCTGCTCACCTCATGGCAGCCAGCAAGCACAAAAAAGAAAGAGGTCATGGCTCACTTTTATCTCCTGAAGTGGACCCATTCATGTCATTATATTCAGGTCAGCTCTTTTATAAAATTTGCTATTTTTGCTAAATGTGTAGTATTTGCATAACTTTTTTAGAATATAGTTTTTGTGGAATCTTTTTGAAGGAGTATGTTTTGCTTTTGTTGCTCTTTATTTCTAATGTGAGGAGCTATGGAGAGACGTGACTTACCTTACATTTGGAATAACTTACTACAGAACATGGATTATGATGAGAATTTTTGAGTTATTATTGTTAGGCGCCATCAAGTCAGGTCCAATTCCATCCAGTCAGGTCTGATTCATAGTGACCCTCATAAGGGTTTTCAATGGCTGATTGTTTCAGGGTTGCTTCAAGAGTGGATTTCCAGGTCCTTCTATTTTTGCAGTGCTGGACATTGAACTGAGGCCCTCAGTGAGTGCAGTGCAGTGCAGCACTTTGCCAATTGAGCAAACTCCCTGCCCTTTTGAATTATGAGACATATGAATTGGTAAGATGAGAGATTTTCCAGAATATGCAAAAAAATTCTTAATCCTGAAGCCAGAACAAAGTACATAGGGTAACATATGAAAAAGTTAAGAAAACTGGGTTATACAAAAGAAATAGCTGATATATGATTTATTAAATAAGAATTTTAATTAATTTATGAAAACAATGAATGAGAAGGTGGATTTAATTTGCTATGAAAAAATACATACATTTCTTTGTTATGTTCAATGGTAAATATTCTGAAATTCAAGTACATGTACATTTCATATACTTATGACTAGGTTTTGATATTGGATTGAGCTCTTAGAGGCCCTCCATATTCCAGGGGATAATTTATATGTTTTAATAGTTTTAATTTGGAATGCCTAAAACACCATCTAGCATAGCTTATTACTCATAAAGACCACCAATGAATATTTATTTTATAAAGATATTTGAAGTGAATATTAGTACTGAAAAAAATAGCATGCAAATATGCTTACTATTTTGCTGTTCCCTACAAATAGTGCTCCGATGTGTAAAAGACTTTTTGTTTCCTGGCTTTGGTCCTATTTACCCTTTTAGACTCAACTCAAGTGTTATTTCCTAAAAGATACCTTCCTGTGTTCCCTAGAACTATAATACTACCCTTCATGCTCCTTGTACACGTTTCTGTCCCTGATGTCCTGCTATTTAATAGTAATGACATTATATCTCTATGCCTGTTTTCTTCACCAGAATATGGCATTTTTAAGGGCCAGAAACACATAATTCTTCCTTCTCTGTGCTTGAAGTATAGAATGAGCTAAATAAGTAGCATTTCTAGAATAAATGAAGATATTGTCCATATGTCCAACTATCTATGGCTCTGCATATGGATTTAATATGCACTTTCATGTGGCTGCATAAAAGATAAAACACTATAGAGGATGGTATAATTACCTCCTAATTTTAAACAACCTTCTACATATGTCTTAAAATTTCTATCAAATGACTTTTGTAGAAGATAAATTTATTCAATGTAACTATTAGGGAAGATAACTTGTAAATATCTGAACTTCTTAGCATGTATTTTTTGGATAATTTTCAGTCATACTCACTTATCTCATTTAACCACCTGTGATGTTTCAGTTAGAAAGCTAATAATTAAGGTGATAATACAACACAATCTAAAAACTGAAAACTCTGGTACAGCAATGCAGTTAAGGTTAATTATGATGGCTTTGGCCAAACACCACCAACCTACAGATAAAAGTAAAACAGTTTTCAAGTTCTTCCAAATCAATAGCAGAATACTTCAGCCACCCATGAAGAACATCTAATTCCTTAGAATACTTAGGTTCCATGAAAATAGAAAACACTCCAAAATATGTGAGTATTTGGATATTTTAGGTTAAAATAATTAAAATGTGAGTGCTACATAACTCTCAGAGGGTAACTGAATCTCTTGGTTAGCAAAAGGAATTAGAGAAAAATTTAAATCATACAAATACATTTTACCCCCTTTAAATCAGAGATACATAATTTTAAATGTTAATGAAAACTATGAGGGAAATATATCATTTTTATTTAACATAGCCCACTGACCTCTGCTCCTGCCTTGCCTCAATTTCTTCCATATGTACCTTTTTAAAAAAGTGTACCAACTTTGATGCTTGGCTGGATCAGGCTTTGGATATTAGAAAACCCAAGAAAACCTGACTGCCAAGTGTAGAGCACTGTTTCTGCTGCTTGTCTGTCTCCCTTCTCTGCACTGTACCCCCAACTCTGCAGACCCTCCTGCTTTCCTATCTTACATCCCTGTGCTCTCTGCACACGGACCCCTTTGATCACTTCTCCTTGCCAACAGTACCTGATCTCAGTCTGTGACCTTGTTTTGAATTGAGGAGCATAGTGCTAACTAAAGATAGACTTTAACAATGAAATGAAAGGAGGCCTTTCTCCAAATAACCCAAGTCTTAAAGTACTAATATTCTTATATCTTTTGATTGGATTTTACTTATAATAAATATTAAGTGGGCAGTGTAAGTATATTTCTTATAAAGAGAGGGCATATGGAAATGGCACAAGAACTGTAGATAAAGGGAGAGGAGAGGCCAGTTCTGAAATAGATGAATTTCACAAGAATGTATGGCCAGAGAATCAACATACTTATGTCTATGTCAGATTTTTGGCTACAAGGATCCCTGGGTGTTTCAGCCTTTTGAGGATTTAATTCTGGGTGTTCACAGCTGTACTGAGCTCTGCATTAGTGTGTGGTATTATTACAGGCACTGACCCAGGCTGCAGTAAACAACAAGGCTAAAGATCACTGGGAAAATATTTTTATTTCCATTTGAGAGAAAGAAAAATTGAGGCCTAGAGAGCCTGCCCAAGTGAAGTCTCTGAGTTTCCCAGGGATAGTTTTGATAGTACTGAATCGAGAAGGAAATCCTGTCATTTCTAACAATAAACGAACCTGGAGGATATTATGTTAGGTGAAATAGGCCAGACAGAAAAACAAATACCACATGATCTCATGTACTTGTGGAATCTAAAAAAGTTGAACTAGTGGAAGTAGAGAGTAAATGATAGTTACCAGGGACTAAGGGAGAGGGGAATTTCTGAGGAGCTATTGGTTAAAGTATACAAAGTTTTAGCTAGGCAGGAGGAATAAGCATGATGACTACAGTTAGCAATAATGTATGCAGTTTTGGAAACTGCTAAGAGAGACTTTAAATATTCTCATCTAAAAAAAGAAAAAAAAAGATACATGAAGTGATGTTGTTTGTTAGGTGCTGACAAGACAGGTCTGACTCATAGTGACCCTGTCTACAACAGAAAGAAACATGTCCCAACATTGTGCTGTGTCAGGTACTATGTTCGTGTTTCTCTGCTGTTCATAAGGTTTTTGATGGCTGATTTTTTGGGGATTGTTTATAGAGTGGGCTGCCAGGTCCTTCTCCTGTTTCTGCAGTTATGGGGATCGAACCTAGGGCCTCAAGAGTGTGCAGAGCAGCACTCGACCTCCTGAGCTAAATGTGATGTGGTAAATATGTTAATTGGCTTGATTTAATCATTCCATAATGTATACATGTATGAAAACCTTGCATTATAGCCCATCAATTTATACAATTGAAAAAAAAATCCTGGTCGTCTAGGTCTCCTCATTGCTCTTTGTGGACCATAACTGCCATGTTCTCTTTAGGTGTATGATTTTAATAAGAAATTGTCATGTTTTTTTCTATCTTGTACCCATTTCTTCTTCACTTCAGTTTCTACAGTATTGTTCTTCCCCAATTTTCTCTGTCCTTCTATTTCCCAAGCTCCTTCTGCAGTTTGCCCTTGTCATTGTATATGCCCCTTGATTATTTAAAATAGACCCAGTTAGATTCCCATGATAAACTCTGCCCTAAGCATGTGGGCCAGGATGCCAGGAAGGCAGGGAGTGTGCCAGCATGTTGCATAAGTGCCCCCATCATGTAATCAGATGCTGAGGCACAGAACAGAGTGAGCAAGGGGATCAAAAAGAATGAGGCAGAGTAAGGGGGAAAGGAGAATGTCATGGAACTGCTCTCAGAAGCAGAACAGGCTAGTAGGCTCTTTTGCAATCATGTTGCTATTGTTTACTGGTGGAGGTTTAAAGAAAACTCAGAGTATAACTATGTGAAACATTATTATGTCACCTGATCCATGGTGAAAGCCAAGAAATAGACTGTCTTTTGTAGCCCAGAGCATGTGCCCTGAACTTAGGATCTCCATAGGGGAGCTGGGGGACACAAGGTACCAGTATGCGGTATGACTCAATCACTCATGTTGTTTGTGCTCATTTTTCTCTAATATCTCGTGTAGTTTTTGTCCCAAAGATTGTACAGAGTTGGGACATATCTTAGGATGTTCTTTCATGCAATCTCTGAAATGTCACTTGTGTTAAAAATTTGAAAAGCATTCTCCTTCATAGTGGATTTTTCTGACTTTAGGCACCATTGTCTTCTGTTCACTTTCAAAATCATTTTCAATTTTCTTTGCATAATTGGGAAAAGGTGGGTGATCAGCACAATCTAATTTATATGCAGTAATGGTTAGAAAATGATTATGGTAAGGCATATTTGGATGCCAATTTCTCTACCTGTTCTTACAAAAGAACCTCAGGATTATGATATTTTAAAAATTTATCCTGTTCAACCTCTGTGGTCAGAAACCTCAATATTATCTGTTGTCTGTACCCAATACTTTGTGTGTCCATAACAATTGTTCTGGGAGGCAGATATGTAAAACATGTCTGGATGCTGGAGAATTTAGGATATGAACTCATTCTGTTTGTTTAAGCTTGGCATTTCTATGGAGGAAATGTATTCCCTCTTCACTTATAGGACCTCCTATGTGGAAGACAATTGTTCATAGGACACTCTGCTTGCTCTTTCAATCAAATTCTTGGGTTTGAAAATTGGCTTTTCTTTAAGGCCTCAGTCTCAGAGTTGGAGAGGGAAGTACAAGGAGGAATAAAGGGTGTAAAGTCTATGAAGATATTGATTTGACATGTTATATCTTAAAAGTCCTTAGGGAATCTTCAATGGCTTTATCAACTTCCCCCAAACTGAATGAAAAATAACTTTGAACTGAGCTAATATTCATAAAATAGTTGTAAAAATAAATATTATTTATGAGACAATAAGAGTTTTGTTTCTTATACCATCATAAGTTAAAAAACTTATCCTTTTATTTATATTCTTATGCAAACTAAGAATATATTTATAACTCTCGCATCCAAAAGTGGTATTTTCTTGGGTGCATATTCAAAGCATAGCTTTCATATTGTGTCATAATTTTCAATTTTTAAAAATAACTTTTATGGTTTCTTTCTATGAAAGATGAAAATGGTCCTTAAATGTAATGAAATAATTAAGAATGAAAAACATATATTTTATTAATTCCATTAGGTAAAGGTGACCACTCTAAAGTATTTGTACCCTTCCTTTCAGTGAAAGGATATTTTCTAGTGCTTGAGAGTGGCATTTAATGAAGATCAACTATTGCATATCATCATAAAACTTTCAAAAATATTATTTAGTTTTGTAAGCTATGGCAGAAATAAAATATGCATACTTTCTGAATTCACCATGACCGTCCAGTCCTCCTCATTTATAAAGGCTTTGCTATTAGAATTCATTTTCTTCTTTTTAGAGGAGCATTTTTATGATGATATAAATGCCCATTATTATGTTGCATGTTGTCCACTGTTTCTAGATATTATGACAGCAAATATATACAAAGCAAGTATAAACAATTTGATTCTAACTTCAGGCCTTTTATGCATCACAATTTCAAATTAATGTAGTGATGAATCCAAGATCAAGTTTAGAAAACATATAACCATAATCTCACCTTTCAGGGCTCAGGATTCTGACACTTGTTCACAGGTAAGAAATATGGCCCTCGGTCTTAGAAAAAATATTGAACTTTATGAAGTCATCTGAGAGACTGTATCAGAAAATATAGATTCATGGAGTGTCCATTAAATATTCATTTTCTATTCATAACTGAGGCTGCAAGAACAAAAATAACTCTCATCAAACTCCATTTGGACATTTGGTATCACTTCGTCTAGCAGCAAGCATAAGGAATAATGAACACCTGATAAGTAATATAGCTTCTGCATCCAGTGGATAATCTGCACTACAGTGTCCTTTAGGCAAGAGATTTAATTTGGCTAGGGTAGTTCCACAGCCATACCTGCAGGGAGACTGGTAGCCACTCAGTCCAAGAGCTAAAAACCTGAATAGCCTTTGCCTGGTGCTGAGGTCTAGAAGTACTCTAAAGTCTAGTGTGGAATTCACATGGAAGCTGAAGAAACTAGTTTAATATCCATGGGTAGTGGCAACTGGACACACACATTCTGTTCCAGGAGATTCTTGAGCCTGTCTGCCATATGTGCTTGCTTCCCTTCTCCTCTTCACTTCCTCCTTATGGGGCCTTGACCACTGATTCAAGTCAGATCATCTTCCAGGAGGGTCTCTTTCCTTCAGTTACTGCTGGACCTGTCAGTCCTCTCTGGAAATGACCTCCTAGGCCAGTACAAAGATGTGCTTTACTAATCCCAGGAACCCATCATTCTAGTCAAGTTAACAATGAAAGCCGACAATCACAGTAGAGTATAGGAGTAGAAGTAGTATTAAAATTGGTATAAACTGCACATTGAGGGAACATAAACCGTAAGTCATTTCTTGGAGATATAAACTCAGTATAGTGTAAAGACCAGGGGTCTGCTCAAATAGCTGTGGAGACTTGCTCAAAGCTTTTAATTTTTCTAATCTTCTTTATGTGTAACATAAGTTAACTATTAATTTACACTCACTTTGAATTATTATATGCATATGTGTCAGCCAGTCTGCTTTTCACAATTACATCAGAAAAGTTTTTCTCAAAAGCCAGCCTTTCATTAGAGATCCAAAACCAACAAAGTCACAAAGAATCACTTGTTATTGGAGAGAACATTGAGACTGAAGACAAAAGGTACTTTAACTTGTTTTTAAAATTATTGCAAAAGGGCTAGAAACTAGAAACTATGCCCTGAACCACTTATAGCTTCTGTATGGATCTTTATCTACATATAGAGTAAGTGAAGACATCTATCCAGACATATGCAACAGGAAATCCTGTATGTGATTGTGTCAGTTGGATTTTTGTTGTTAGAAATACTTGTGAGAAACAATTTAAAAGGAAGAAAGATTTATTTTAGATCATAGTTTTGGTCCAAAGCCAGCTGGAACTATTGCTCTGGGCCTAAGATAAGGCAGAATATCATAGCAGTAGGAATGTGTGGCAGAAGCTGCTCACCTCATGGTGTCCAGGAAGCAGAGATGGGCTGAGGAAGGAAACTGTAACAAGATATAGCCTGTAGGAACAGGTCTCCAGTGACCTATTTCTTTTACCTTGGCCCACCTCCAAAAGTTTCTCTCACTTTCTAATAATTCCATCAAATTATGAATCCACCAAGGGAATCAGAGCCCTGATGATATAGTTACCTCTCAATGATTCGGTCAATCAGATGTGGAACAAGCCTTCAACACATAAGACATTTGGGGCGACAGAGACTTCATATCCAAACCATAACAATGATAAAGACCTCTTGTTCATGATTCCAAAAGTAAGATAAAGATTCAATCAAACTATTTATTGATTCAATCAAACTATTAAATGTTAATAAAAACATGTATTCAAAAATATTATTGAACACTCACTATGTTCTAAACATTGTGACGACAGCAAGGACTGGAAAGCCACAGTCACTTCCCTCCAGGATCTTCTAATTTTGCGCATAATGATAATTAACAACAGAAGACAGAACTTGTTAATTTCCAAATGAGCATCACTTTATAGTCAACTCTCCCAACATTCATAAAAAGAAACAACCCATCTGAATGGAGAGGTTCATAAAGTCTCTATGCTCTCGGGCAGTTACTTTTCCAGCTTTGGTGGACAATTAAACATAGGCTCTTCCCCAAGGAACATCATTTGGCTTTTGTATAGAATTCCTTTGGCTCAGTTTTTGAAATAAGCAATTTATTAATCATTTCCATTGTATAACATAGCTGAAAGCAGGAACAAATATGAATGAAGATACTAGCAATATTGTTTGCTTAAGGTATTTCATTAAGCCTTTTAAACACACACATTTTGAGTTCATGCTGCAAATTTACTAGAAGTTTCTACAACATAACAGTAAACATTCAAAAATTTTCTTAAAGATAGGCATCCTGAAGTTTTACTAAACCACCAAAATATTTAATTTAACTGCTAATCTCCTGAAGGAAACAATGATAGAAACACATGCATAGCATGTTGTTTGTCAAGCATTTATTGGAAAAAATGCAAAAGAATGTTTGTGGACTCAGAATTACCAATGGACACTTAGGTGAATGGAATGATCTTCATTAATTCCATGAAACCATTCAGAGGCATACACCAAGAAGTCACATAATTTAGGGATGTAAATACCTTCGATTGTTCTCATGCTCCATCTAAATTTTTCCTTTGAGTTCAGTTTTGAGATATTTTAAGATGCTCTAAGTATTACTTAGTATTTTAAGACAAATGAAACCATCATTTAGACCATCCTCAGGATCTAGTCTAGCTTTGTATAGGGCATATATTGCTGCATAAGTTACTTATTTTCTATAGTTTTTCTTCCCCTAAAAAAGTGGAAGGGAAATGCTAGACATGACCAAAAAGAGTTAGGTGATCTGGAAACCATAGTTAGTCATTCAGTCTGGAAAAATTTTCGAACATGGCCAAGGGATGCGGGCTTGAGTAGGAAGAAAAGGAGGGTAGAGAGAAATGTACAGTGGGTAATATCCATTTTCTGAGCATTACTCACACTCCTTTTAATGATTCTTTGTCACCTTGGTAACACACCTCTGTCTCTATTGCCTGTTCTTGTATTTAGGAAGGGGTTTCATTGAATTGCTCATTGACACAATTCACCTAATTGAATTCATGGAAAACCCTCAATGGGACAGGTCTGGTGATGAACAAGGGTTTATCAAATTCACTAAGTAGTGACCAACAAATAACTAGGTCAAACCTTGAAGGAAATTTATATTATAATGTGACAAAGCCCTTATTTGACATTAGGCAATGGGATAGAGTTCTCATGCATTATCATTAAGAAAATAGACGTGACATTTTTGGGCTCAGTGGTTTTTTTCTTTTTTCTTTTTTTCATTATCTCTTTGATCTCCTGGATATCTTAATACTACAATTAGTATATGTTAGCTAGATAAATCCAGTTGATTGCTTCTTGGCTGTGAATTGGGAAGTATGCAAAACATACATTTTTTCCTAGTGTCTTTTGACCTCAGTCTTTGCAATTCTAATCTAAGCTCTAATTTAGCTTGCTACTTCCAATATATAAATATTTGTTCATTTTTTAATGTGTTCTCCATGCTTCCATTCCTATTCTTTGAGGTCTTTTGTGCTGAATATCTAAAAGTGCTGTCCCAGTGGCAAAATCCTGACAAACAGTGAAGCTGAGAGATGGTCACATACAGTCAGTATAGCATTTCCTACACTTTTGAAAAATGTCCACAATACAAGGTCAAAAGTGAAAAATAATCCCAATAAAAGTGAGTTAAGACACTGCCTTTGTGAGTAAAATAAGTGTGATATTAACTTTACAGGAAGAGAGGAATTTACAGGAAGGCAAGATGTACTGTTTTTCTTCTGTCCATTAAAAATATATATTTTTTGTTTTATGACTTTTGCATGCATTTCGATTTTTATATGAAAGACAACCAGTTTCTTATTATTTCTAAGTCCCCTGGAAGGAATGATGTTGGATAAACCTTGACTAAATGTTACACTTTGAAATCTTAACTGCTCAATTCACTCATTTCTATATTGTAGTAGTTGTTAGTGTAAACCTCAAATTCCACAGGTTTCTTTTATAGCATATCACTTAATACTAGGGAGCAGATGTTTCCTTTTAGATGTTAGAGTTTTTTATTTGCTTCTCTTTTTCCTCTTAAAACAGTTATTGACGAGTATCTTCTTTGGGGGACATTGTAGTGTAGAAACCTTGAGTTGGAAACATGGGATTTCCTTGGCTCAGGGACAAGGAAGGAAGCTCTAAGTAAAAAGTGGGTGGGGGAAAAAGGAAATAAACACAATGTATGACTATACCAGATGAGGCTAAGGAAAAAATAGACACCATTCTTCAACAGAAGCATGATCTTAGTGTAGAAGGGAATAAAAAAGAAAAGAAAAGAAAAAGAAAAAGATGTCTTATGGGAAAATGTTCCAAGTAGAATTGTAAGTGTAGTTGGTGTAAATATTTAAATAATTTTTTAATTATTGTGTTTTAGAATTTAGCTGAGTATTTCCATGGCATAGCATTCTGGCATAATTAAATTGTTTGGCTCTGTGCTCTCTAAGGCCCAGGGTTTGTTCCCTAGCACCACAACAATGGGAGAAGGACCTGGAAACCCATTCCCCAAAACAATCCTGAAACAATCAGCCATTGAAAATCCTATCAATAGCAGAAAAGCTATGACATAGTGTTGGGCATTACACAGTGTTGGGAAGTGTTTCATTCTATCGTACACAGTATCACTGTGTTGGACTCGACTTGATGGCACCTATAAACAACAACAGCAACAAAAACAACAATATCATTCAAAGAGAGAAATGAAAACTCTGGTCATGTGATTCACTGTGCTTCTTTCACTGTTAAGTTTTGCTCCATATTATTAAATAGAAAATAGGTACCAAGCAAAGATATTCAGATTATACTGGCATGATTTAAAAAAATCAGGTCCTATTCTCATATTTCTGCTGCATTTTATAAATGATAATATTAAAGTTTAAACTGATTAAGTGGTCTATCTATGATCATGTATCTTATAAATAGGAAAATCAGCACTTAGCTTTCCTGATTCATAATTGTTTTATTTCCAAATGCTCTGATCACAAGAGAAGCACAGTTTTTGACAATAAAATTAGCATTTAAAAGAGATGTTTTCTTTCAAGTTTTCAAAAGTCTTTTAGAGATTTATGTGAAGCTCAACTAGAATATCATTTAATTTTCAAACATATCAAATTGTTTTAAGAGTTTTATATTTCATCTAAAATTCTTTGTGAGTGGTTATGTAAATTTTTTTGTCTGAAAATGACACTATTTTCAAGATGTCATTAGATTTAAAACCAGCGTTCTTCCTAAGAACAAAAAGAACTGTGCAGCATCTTTTTTTAAAAAGTAAATATTATAATTTAGGGAGGAATGACAACTTTTTTGAAGCCTTTTCAAAATTATGAGTTTTTCAATATACTATATATGAACTAAACTCTTTACATACTTTTATACACCTAAATGTCTCATTTGAAATGCATTTTTGTAATTGATAAATAAATTCAAGAAGCCTAAACAGATTTTCTTTTTAAATTCCAAACTATTAAACATAGGCTGGTCATCTGAGTAGCCAGTAAGAGATTGATTTTTTTTTCCTAGGTTCTAAGACCTCACTGAGAATTCCCTACTCAAGAAACATTAATTTTTGACAGATTGAGACTAAGACCATAAAGATATAACTGAGATCCACAATCTAGGCAGAGAATCCTATGGACCAAGTCCAATGCTCAGGCCAGAGGTTAAAATCAGAGAAGGGTCCAGATCTAGGTGAGAGAGTCAGGAATGTGAGGAACACAGATTAGAAGTGAGCAAGCAGATTTGTGTTTCCCAGGCTGTCTTGGCTGAGCTGCAGAGTTCAAAGGCCAGAGGATGCAAACTGATTTCTCACGTATTCTTAATGGAAACCCCTGTCAGTAACTAGATAAAATGATTTAGGAATGCTCTCTTCCCTTCCTGCTGAGTTTTTCTTCATCAGGCATAACCTGTGCTCCCAATTTTGGCCTCCCACCCCTAACTCCATTCTACATGTGCGTGTACATGTGCACCCATGCACACACATTCACACACACACATATACACAGGCAATCTGATTAAAAGTAAAAAAAAAAACCAAAAAACAAAAAACAATACATTATTACATATTCACCAATCTCTTGACATCTGCCTGCTGGCAAGTTAATAGTACTTACACTAGGCACATCATATACCATTTAAATTTCTGAGGTCTTCCTTCACTGAAAAAATACATAACAGAACCCCACCCAGTGTATTGTCACTCCTTTTGGCAGCTGTTAAAATATTTGGAGGAAAGTTAAAGAAAAAAATGTCCTCATATTTCACAATCATAATCACGATGTGTGTCAGAACAAAAGGTTAACCGAGGGTAGGCTGCAGCAACTCAGGGTTAAAACCATACTAGTGACTCATGTCAAATGCACTCTTGAATGAGCAGTCCTAAAATTAATACACTATCAAAACAGGTGAAATCAGTAAAAATGTTTTCCATAATTACTTGGCTACGATGGATGCATAGTTTCAGACCTTTGACCTTTGTTCAAATGATGACCTAGCTAGTATTCTATGCCTTGGCCTTAATGTTTTATGTGGCTCTTTAGGGGCTGACTGACATGTAATAAATCTATGCACTTTCCTTGGTATTTTTCTCTTTAAGTCTGTGCATTTTCAAATAGGATTTGAGGAGTATATATTAAGAGAGAATATCAATGCTTCATTATCCCATTGTGGTGAGCTCACTTTGTCAGAAACATCGATGAACATGTTTATATCTTTCCATAATGTCAAAATTTATTGAATAACAATAAAATCACAAACTATGTCAGTTTTGTTGGCATTCACACAAAGTAGTCTGATGACAAGTTGGTGGATGCTGCCATGTCCCAGTATGAAGTGTTCCCTGTTTTATATGATGCAAGTAAGGGAGTTGTATCACTCATGGATTTGAAGTGTTCGATAATTTCATCGTCTTGTTCTTCTGATTCCTTTCTTTCTATTTCCTTTTCTTTCTTTCTTCTTTCTTTTCCTTCTTTCTTTCTTTTCCTTCCTTCCTTCCTTCCTTTTCTTTCTTTCTTTCTTTCTTTTTCTTCTTTTCTTCTCTCTCTCTCTTTCCTTTTCTTTCTTTCTTTCTTTCCCTCCATCCCTCCCTCCCTCTCTCTTCCCTCCCTCTCTTCTCCCTCCCTCTCTCCTCCCTCCTTCTCTTCTCCCACCCTCTCTCCTTCCTTCCTTCTTTCCTTCCTTTCTTTCATTTTTCTTTTCTTTTTGCTTTGGGAGCAATACTTTGGGGTTGGGGGTTGAACCTAGGGCCTCACAAATACTTTGCAAGAGCTCTACCACTGGGCTTCACTCCCTGCCCTTATTTATTTATTTATTTATTTATTTATTTATCTATTTATTTATTTTTCATGTTGGACGTTGAACCCAGGCCTCACGCTTGCATGCTCTGCAAGTGCTGGACCACTGAGCTGCACCCTTAGCCCAATTTTTCACTTTTTGAGACAGGGTCTCGCTAAATTCCACAAGCTGCCACTAGTCTCAAACTTGCGATCCTCCTGCCTCCGCCTCCAGAGCTGCTGGGATTATAGGTGTGTGTCACTGTGCCTGGCTTTATTTATTTATTTATTTATTTTGAGATAGGATCTCAGTAAATTCCACAGGCTACATCTGGCTTCAAGCTTGTGACCTTCCTGCCTCAGCCTCCTGAGTCCCTGGGATTAGAGGCATACATGTGCCCATGTGTTCCTGAGTTGATTTGATTTGATAAATTAATAGGCAATGATATTCACATAAATAAGTTATTAGATTGTGCCACATGGTTTATGCTAGACAGATGGTGATTATTCACATTCACAAACCAGAAGTAGAGTCATCCTGCCTCAGCATTTATACTCAAAATGGAGTCACTCAGGCCAACGCAAAGCCTCATAGCTATTATTTTATACAGTCTGGAGTGATTTAAATTATGAGATGGCCCGATTCCTACATTCATATTAACCATCATTGGCAATAATAAACCCTGTCCTTTGAACATATAATTAGTCAGTCTTCTTTGCTTAATTATGCTTGAAGAGATGAACAAAACAAGCAAACACAATGTATCACTTCTGTTAAAAAATATGAAATTAAAAATATCATTGAAAGCCCCTAACACGAATTTTTGGAAGCCACTAAAATGCTTACAAGTCTGTGCTGAACATGCAGAAGATGTTCTAGATTATGAGTCAAGAAGTAGAATAAACTGGGACTGGTGGTGCATTCCTGTAATCCCATTTACTCCAGAGGCTGAAGGAGATGAGCTGTAAATTCAAGGCCTGCCTGAGTCACAAAGCTAGTCTGGGCAACTTTGTGAGACACTGGCAAAAAAAGAAAAATTTTAAAATGGAGTGGGAAGATAGCTCAGTGGCAGAATATATGCAAGGCCTAGGTTAAATTCTTAGCATCACAGATACACACAAAGTTGGGGTAATAAACTAGAATTAAAACTACTTGTTCGTATATAGTTTATACACTAGTTATGGTTAGATAATCTCCAACAAAGATAAAAACTCTGACTTGAAATAAAAAACAAAAAGCTGCTATTGGTATCACCCACTCTAGAAGGCATCAGGCCTGCAAATGAAAAGACAAAGGTGAATACAGCTAAATGATGTTCCGGAAGCTTTCAGGTGCCTGATTCTTCCATCATGACAACACACAGGCTCACACCACACTGAGTGTTCAACAGTTTTTGACCAGAAACAACATGATGCTTATGCCCCACCCTTCCTATTCATGTGATCTTGCCGGTGTGACTTTTATTTTTTACTGAAGGATGTAAAACATCCTCAAAGAGAAAATATTTTGCCAATGTGTAGGAGGTCAAATAAAAAACAGCAGAAACACTAAAAAACATCAAAATTATTTAGCTCAAAACCTGTTTAGAGCAGTGGAAAAAAGTCTCAAAAGGTATATTGCATCAAGTGGAGAGTACCATGATGGGGACTAAAGTTTAAAAATGAAAAATACACAATTTTTATAAATAAGTTCCCAAATACATGATTTTTATGAACAAATTCCAGAGTTTTTTTCGTGTGCCTCCTTGTATATCTGAAAATTTGCACCAATGCCATCAGATTTGGAAATTGCATTCAGTTGATTAATATCTCCATAAAATATAAAGAAATTTCTTTAGTATTTCAAAACTAATGATAAAAAAGTAGTCATGTACCACATATTCTTGAATCTAATCTACATTCTTTTAATAGTTTTAGAGGGCTTTCAACTGCCAATCCAATCTGCATGTGATTCTAATCCACATCTGAGTTTGTAACTCTAAAACTTTTTTTTTTTTTTTTTTTTTCTCGGTACTGGAGGTTGAACCCAGGGCCTCACACTTGCATGCTTTGCAAGTGCTGGATCACTAAGCTGCTGCCTCCAGCCCTTTTTTTTTTTTTTTTTAACTTTTTTTTTTGAGACACGGTCTAGCTAAATTACGTGGACTGCCTCTGGTCTTGAACTCTCGATCCTCCTGCCTCCGCTGGGATTATAGGCATGAGCCACCATGCCTGGCTACTCTAAAACTTTTGAAAGATCATGGTTTAGATTTGTGTATATATGGTATATTGAATCTTTTATTTATTGGTACAAACACAAGTCACATCTACACAGAACTACTAATGAGAAAGTGTTCTTATTTATATCTTCAACCTTCTTTCTTGTCTCATGATTAAAAAGTATGAATATAAAAATATGATACATATTAAAATATAAAATGTTAAATGTTAAATAACAATTAATGGAAGAATTATATTTATTTAATGAAAAAAACTAGTTGAATTGCAGTTTACTCCTTATTATGTATAGTATTTGGGAATGAAGGATAATAAATTAAAAATTGTAAATTGTGAATTGACAAATTGTGCATTTTATTACTAATTATTTAAAAGTAAATTTTCTTTGTTAGGAAAAAATCAAATTTATTTCTCTGTTATTGTTATTACTAAAGAATAAATGATATTAATTAATATAATTAAATACCTATCTTATCATGTTGAATATAAACACTATTTTTAAACCCTAGAGGATTTATAACTGTAAAGATGGACCACAAATCAGAAAATGATTAGAAATATTAGTTGATAAACAACTGAGAACTGAATATAACACTCAGAAATTTGATGTCTAAGTAAAAATACGAAAAATACATAAGTTAGGTGACTTGAGTAGTCAGATTTGTTGGAGGAGAAATTAACTGTGAAGCCAGAAAGACCTGGTTTCAATGTTACACTATGACTTATGAGCTGTAGGATTTGATAAAAGATATCTCACCACATAACCCTTAGTCTTAGAGCACAAAATTATTGTAAAAATAGTACAATATCTGTAATACACCTAGCTCTGCAGTAGTCCCTTTGCAAAACTTTTATCTTATTTGCATGTTCTACTTTAAGTGTAGCTTCAACTTGTACATAACAGACATGTGGCTTGTACATGTAGCTACAATCTATGTTGAAATGTTGGGGAGGGAAATACAAATCCTGGAAGTTGGTACTTCTTCTGAGCCTTACTGTATGCAATCTTCATCCAGATTCAATTACACTTTTTTCATGTGTTTTTTTAAATATCATTCCTTACCTTCCCAGACTAAAAATAAATGCTTAGTCTTCCATCTCCTCTATATCTATCTTTTGTAACACATTCCACCAAATTCCAAAAATTAAAAGATCTTTATAAAATTCAGTCTAACAGGCCATTGATTAAATATGTTAGCATTAATCTGATTAAGGGAGGGAATTGTACATTGTCACCTACATATTTTTCATGAGCTCAGAAAATCTTCCTAATTTTCTCATGCATAAATTCTAAGGTCATGGGCACCATGATAGTTTCTATTTGTTTATATAGTCCACGAATTGATAAAAAATATAGACATCACAATTTCCTGTGTACTTCCCACTATTTCCCACAAACCTACCCTAGAATGTTCTTTTCAAAAGAGGAAGTGGGCTAGCATTACATTTAAATATTGACTATTAAATAAAAAAAATTATTGTGCTTTAATTTTTAGATCAGAAATTGGATTAGCATAAGAAGACATGTCTTAGAATTATGTAGATTTCTTGACAAGTTGCAGATATTTGCATTACATGATTCTTTTTAAAGCAATCCCCAATTCAAGATTGCATCTTTTCAATTATAAGGCAGAATTTGAAAATAAATGTGTGATTTTAGAAACATGTTAATTTTTAATAACCACAGCTAATATTGTCTTAGTATTTCTAAATTCAAGTAAAAGAATCAGTTTAAGATAACTGTAACAAGGTCAATGACTCTTTAATAAAGACAATGGTTGTTGTTGCTGTTAGGTGCTGTCCAGTCTGGTCCGACTCATAGCGACCCTATGTTTAACAGAGGTAAGCACTCCCTGACACTGCCATGCCTGGCACTATTGTTAGTACTTCTCTGCTATTCATAGGGTTTTCAGTGGCATATTGTTTGGGAATTGGATTGCTGGGTCCTTTTCCCTAGCCTGCAGCACCTGGTATTCCCAGGCAGTATCTGATCCAAACACTAACCAGGCCAACCCTGCTTAGCTTCTGAGATCAGGCTGGATAGGATGATAGGGTGCTATGGTTACAGACCTACTGAAATTTAAATAAAACTACTTTCCAGCTTAAAGAAATAATAAGAAGCTGTATTAGCTGTGCCAATTCCACAGGGGAAAATAGCCATTTCTCTATCTGTTGTTCAGAATATGACCAGAAATAACTTTGGACTTGATTTGGAATAATAGCATATTAAATGTGAGAGACAGAATCCTGTGGTGATCCTCAAAACTTCTGTTCACTAGTTTGCATAGGTTGTGTAATTCCCTGTTCTCAATATAGGTGGGACTATATGTAGGATGCTGGGAATTAGCTCAGTTGGTAGAGTGCCACTCTGCACTCTTTGAGGTCCCAGTTTCGGACCGACCCCAGCACCACAAAAATGGGAAAAGGGCCTGGCAACCCATTCCTGAAAACAATCCCCCAAACAATCAGCCATTAAAAACCCTATGAGTTGCAGAGAAGCACTGATATTATGCAGGGCATGGCACAGTGCCAGGGAGTGTTTCCTTCTGTTGTACATAGGGTTACTATGAGTCAGACCCAACTCAACAGCACCTAAAAACAACAAAAAGTAGGAAACATTTGACTCCAGTAGTTAGGGTATGTGCTTTGGTTTAGATATGGTTTGAGTGTGCCCCTAAGTGTTACATATGTTTGGAGAAGTGGTGGAGAAGCCTGTGGAAAGTGGTTAGATCATTAAGGAATCACTGTCAGAAGGACTAATGTTGATCTCCCAGAGTAAGTAATTTCTTGTGAGGCTGAATTGTTGTCAAAGAACAAGACTGACCCCCTCTCTACTCTCTTGGTGCCTATCTCATCATATAATGTCCCCACAGGTTCTCCTAACATTGTGCCTTTTGCCATAATGTTATTCAACCAGATGGGGTGGGTATAACAGAATTAGTGCCATGCTGTTTGAACTTTTCAGCTTTCCAAACCATGAGCTAAATAAACCTCTTACCTTTTTAATGCACCCAGCCTCAAGTATTCTGTTATAACTACATAAAGTTTCACTTTTCCTGGCACCATTTGCTGAAAAGGCTATATTTTCTCCAACGTATGCCTTTGGCACCTTTGTCAAAAATCAGGTTGGTGTATCTGTGTGGATTTATATTTGGGTTCTCTATTCTGTTCCATTGATCTTCATGTCTACTTCTATGCCAGTACCCAAGCTGTTTTTGATACTATCCTGTGGTGTAGTTTGAAGTCAGGTATTGTGAAGCCTCCAGCAGTGCTTTTGCTATTCTGGATTGTTTTAGCTATACAATGTTTTTTTGTGCTTCCATATGAATTTTAGGATTATTTTTTCTATTTCTGTGAAATATATCATTGTAATTTTGATGGAGATTGCATTGAATCTGTAGGTTATTTTTAGTAATATAACCATTTTCACAATATTAATTCTTACAATGCATGAGCAAGGGAGGTGTTTCCATCTTCTAATGTCTTCTTCAATTTTTTTCTTTAGTCTTTTGAAGTTTGCATTGTAGAGGACTTTTGAATCTTTGGTTAAATTAACTCCTAAATATTTAAATTTTTTGGTGGGCTGTTATGTATGGGGTTGTTGTTTTGATTTCGTTCCCTTCCTGTTCATTATTGGTACATAGGAATGCTCCTGATTTTTGAGTGTTAATTTTGTCTCCTGCGACTGTGCCGAAGGAGCATTCCTGGTTTCCAGGAGACAAGAAGCTTGAGCTTTAGTGCAGCAGTCCTTAGCTAAAGTAAAGGAGTAAATCCATCTCCCCTCCTTTCGAACCACCATATATTCTGATATCTAATCCACACCCTGTGAACAGTTTTATAGGGTTAAAAAGACAAATATAGGTTAGTATCATGTGCAGATTGCGTTAGTGTATATTATTTTAATGCACATCTGACTTTTTAGACTTCTAAAACTGTTGAAAGGGTAAGGATTATATTCAAGAATATATAGGTATTTTCACTGTCATTGTTTCACATGTCCATTAATTTTTTTGGTTTACTGTTGTTTTAAACACCTTTTTGAAATAGGTATAATAAAAAATTAAAATCATCACACCTGCCAACTGTGAAATACATAGAACATACATTAACATCCTATTAAATACATTTATTAAGAAACTTTCTAATATCCAGGAGCTGTGTATTTAATTCAAGGAATAAGTGTCCAGTTTTGCCAATGAGGGTAAATGTGTAAGCCAAGTATAAAATAAGATTTCAATTACCAGGTGAAAAATGGCCTCATCTATAATACTATAGGAAGCTGAGTTAGGGGAATGAGGAATGCATCATAGATAGATGTCTTCATTAGATCTTGAAGTCAGAATACTGTGAGTTGCTGAATATGGCAGTGCTTGCTGGATATTATACAAAACCAGAGGATACTATTCATATTACATATGCATTAACAATCTATATGATATATTCTACACAGTATATTGTATATCATATATAACATGAATATATCTTATGGATATTTCCTTCCAGAATGCAGTGAAATGTCTTGAAGTGGCCTCTTTCATTTGAACAAAGTTATCATATGGATTTATGATAGCATTAAGAGTAATTTTTTAAACATAGAAGTACTTGATAATTTAGATTCAGTCTACTTGGGATGGAGATTAAACGTGGATTTTTTAAAGGCTTCATGTGTACACACTTGGTTACCATTGATTTTGGAGAGTAACATTTAGGGAGATAGTTAAAAATTCCAGATAGAGGAATCTGAGCAGTGAGAGTGGCTGTAGGGATTATTTTGTTGAAAAACAGACTTGATGTAGGAATAGTAATTAGTTGAGGGCCTAAGGACATTAAAGTTGCCATCTAGACAATAGGGATTATTAATATTTTATTTAAAATAAATAATAATATCTCATTTATGGTTTGGAAGTACTAATCTGATCTTTAGAAGGAAAGCAAATTGACATGTAGGGAGAACACTTGGGCCATGGCAGTGGTCAAAATGGGTGGTGATCCAAACATGACTTTGATGGGAACAATGAAAGTGAAATGCAAGGAACATGGAATGTATATGGTGAATTTAGAGATGTGAGTAGTTAGAAGAGGATTGGGTGCATGAGGACAGTTTTAAGCTGGTGACAGAAGTATGGTGATATAATTTGCAAAAATTGACAAAACATCCTTACAGCAAGGGAAGGGGACATGTGTTTAGGCCTCTGGGTAGAGATGTCCACAGAGCATGGTCATATAGTAACACCACATGAGTGAATCACCCCAGTGTTCTTGAGAGTTCCAGGCCACAGTGGCCCTTTGAGCATCTCAGCCCATGTCTGGCCACATTGAGCACTGTGATAGTGAAGTCATTTACTTAACTTTTCAAACTTCCACACAAATTTGTCAAATGGTAAATATTCATAATATCTTGAGTGAAAAATGAAATTTGCTAATAGACACTGTACTAGGACACAGAGCATTCTCAAAAAGGCTAAATAATTTTACTATTAGGATAAAATTCTTGGATCAAGAAATAGATTTTAGAGTTAACTGTGCAGAGATGCAAAATTAAGCCCAGATACTACATCACCCAGGAAGAGAAAGTGTAGGCAGTGAAAAGAAAATATAAGCCTCGACATTGATAGATACCTACATTTAGCATGCAGACAGAACAAAAGACTCCTAAAATTAGACCAGGAAAGGACAGCCAGAAAAGTAGTTTTCTGATCTTTAGATGAAAAAGATATGTAAAAATTGAGAAGCCATATGTGAAGTATGATGTAAGCCCTGTCTCTCTCAATCCTAGAGTTTTGATAAATCTGTTTGATCAACCTTAGGATTTTCCTATTTAATCTTCTCATGTTTCTCCTAAAGAAATGAGGATGGAACTGCAGTTCATTAGATACTGCTTTGTACAATTGCTCACCAAGAAAGTACATAAGAACTGTTTGATTATTGCTGATAAGTACCTAATAGTAAAAATAAATTTCTATAAACAAACAGTGCTACAACATGGGAGTAATACTATAACAAACTCAGGCTCTGTGTTTGATTTAAAAACCAGTGGGACATCTGCTTGGCTGCTACCAGTATGTTGTTTTGTTATGTTAGAAGAGGGACTGTATGTCCTGTGGATATTATTTGCTCTTGGTCTATGGGGACCTAAGTTTCCATTAGATTACAACCTCTTTACACATAGCCAGATGTGTGCAAAAGTCTTGCATGATTTTTCTAGATCATGCTTAATATATTTTTGAGTATTGTGTTTCTTTTAGTTTCTTGTCGTCCTTGCTCTGTGAGAACTAAGTATCTCTTTTGACTCACTATCTAAGATGTAACTTGGTATATGGTGATTCTGCATATCATAGCCTTTCACTTCCTGTGATAGCCAAACTAAACAGATACTCAGTCACCCTTTGGTATCCTTGGGTTTTTTTCTTTTTTCCCCTAACCTGAGAATGGAAAAATGTATAGGTGCTCAAGGACCTTTATAAAAAACATATAATATTTGCATATAAACTCCAAACATCCTCTCATATACTTCAAACCATTCCTGTTGTTAGTTGTTAGGTGCTGTTGAGTCAGATCCCACTGATGGCAACCCTATGTACAACAGAATGAAACACTCCCTGACACTGTGCCATGCTTGGCACTATATCTGTGCTGCTCTGCTATTTATAGGGTTTTGGATGGCTGATTGTTTCAGGATTGTTTTGAGAGTGGACTGCCAGGTCCTTTTCCCATTTTTAAAGTGCTGGGGATCGAATCCAGGGACTCTGTGTGCACAGAGGAAGCGCTATACCAACCGAGCTAAACCCCATACCTAATATAATGTAAATACTGTGTAAATAGTTGTGCTGTTTAGAGAACAATGACAAGAAAAGTTCTGTATGTGTTCAATACAAATGCAAGTTTTTCCAAATGTTTTCCATCTGAGATTGTTTGAATTCGCAGATGCAGAATCTGAGGCTACAGAAACTGAGGAAAACGAGGGCTGACAGTATTAAGATTGGAATATTACCATTCATTCATATTCACATTGGATTCGATTCCATTCACGTACTTATTTCATTCAGGAATTACTTTTACATCACCTTAGCTTGATGTGTTCTTATGTGTTATCTGAAGTATGCATACTGATGTTAAGAATGCATAGATAATATATAGAATGATTTTTATAACAGCTTCTATGTGAAGACTTTTTTGATTACTCTTACTCTCTTTTCCTCTCTTTTCCTCACACCACTACCATGACCAAAAATTGTTCATTTTACTTTTGAAATAAATATTTCTTAAATCTACATTTTTCGCCATCATTCCTGCATCCATTTTAGGCCAAGTTACCGGTACATTCAGCAGGTGTTGTCTTTATGGTTTCTCTACATTAATTCTTACCTCTCTGCAATCAATAAACAACAATCACCTCAGACTTGGTCTGTCAAAGTAATTAATATTGAGTTTTGTATTTCTCCATACTCCAAAATACTCCAAAGGCTTCTTCCTATTCCTTTTATAAATAAATCCCTACAAATCCCTATCCATCTGGTCCATCTGTAATCCTTTTACATCATTGCTTATTACTCTCTCTTATCCTCTATTATCCAGCCACATTACCTTTCTGATTTTTGCTTTTACTTACTCAAATCCACCCTGTGCCTTTCTGTCCATGGCAGGCTCATTGCAATTGCAGGTCCCTTAACTTTGAATGCTTTCCTAATTATTTTCCAGTTAAAAATGCTTATTTTTAGATATTCACTCATTTAGCTCCTACACATATATGTGCGCACACACACACACACACACACACACACACACCATATATATATATATATATATATATACAAGAAGTGGTCAAAAGGTAAAATGAATGTTTAAATTTCAAAAAAAAAATTACAGTAAAAAATACTCCTCAAAATACACCCCCTATGTATAAGCACACTGATGTCATAATTTTTTGCCACTTTCTGAAACAGTTCTGGAAGTTTCTTCCCACAAGTTTCTTTACTTGCACTTGCCATGACTGCCTTGATGCCATGAATCAATTCAAAATGTTTATCTTTCATAGTCATTTTGATTTTGGGGAAGAATCAGAAGTTGCTTGGTACTAGATCCAGTGAATAAGGTAGATGAGGACACACTGTAATGTATTTATTTGACATCAATTGCCACCCTAGAAGTGATGTGTACCACAGATTGTTGTCATGATGGAAAATGAAACTAAAAGCACTCAGAAAAATAGGACTTCCAGAACTGCTTCACAAAGTGGCAAGAGTGTTTGAATCCAGGCAGAGTATTTTGAGAAGGATTAATGGCAATGTATCTTTTACTATAATTTTTTTTAAATTTAAACATTTACCATATTTTTTATCACATCTCATATACCCATATTCACATATATACAATATGTATTCATAAACATATACATGTTTATTCACACATACATACACAGCATACATTTATATATATATGTATGTATACACACACACATGGGAATTCTTTCTGGTCTCTTACCATACTCTGTCATTGCAACTTGACTTCCCTTCCTTCACTAAACAGTAAGATACTTGAAAGCACAAATGTTGTATCTTAATTCATCATCTTTTCCCAAAGGAGCATATAACATGCAGGTATAAGCAGAAACTCAACCTACTTTGCTATTGAAAGAATAAATGATTAAATGACTACTTAGCCATCTTAAAATGAAGACTGTTGTTTTATGTCTATACTGTTTTATGCAAATTCTTTTATAATTAATAAAGATAACACTGGAGAAGGATTGGAGATTTAGTAATAATTTTAAACTTCAAAAACTTAAGAGCACTACTCCAGTAAATTATTTTTAATAGTATATATTTTCATTAAACTTCATTTTTTCAGGCACACAGTAGGTTCTTTTTTTTAATTGTGGTAAAAGACACATAACATTTATCATATTAGACATTTATAAGCATACAGTTCAGCTACCAAATACATTCACAATGTTGTACATCCATCAATACTACTGAGTCATAGAACTCTTTATCTTGTAAAACTGAAACTCTGTGCCCATTAAACAATAACTAACCATTCTCCATTCCCCAACTCCTAACAATGGCCATTTTGCTTTCTTTATGAATTTGAGTACTTCAGGTACTTCATATGACTCAAACAGTAGTTGTCCATTTGTACCAGGCTTATTCAAGATTAATCCATGTTGCAGTGTCTATCAGAACTTCTTCCTTGTTAAGGCTGAATAATATTCCATCATATCTACATAGCACATTTAGTTGATCCATTTATCTATTGATAGACAGCTTGGCTTGCTTCTACCTTTTGGCTATAGTGAATAATACTGATATGAACAATGGTGTACAAGCATCTGTTTGTATACCTGCTTACAGTTCTTTTGGGTATATACCCAAAAGTGGAAATGCTCAGTCATTCCATAATTTTATTTCTAATTTTCTGAGGAACCATGCTGCATTTTTTCCACAGTAGCTACACCATTTTACATTATCACCAAAAGTGTACAAGAGTTCTAATTTGTCTGCATCCTTGACAACACTTTTTATTTTCTTCATTATACCTATACATGTATATACATGAGCTGGGAGTTAGTTGGTAGAGTGCTTGTTCTGTGCTCTCTCAGGCTCTAGGTTTGAACCCCAGCACTGCAAGAATGGGAGAAGGACCTGGCAATCCACTCCCAAAACAATCTCAAAAAACAGTTAACCATTTAAAACCCTATGAATAGCAGAGAAGCATTGACATAGTGCCAGTCATGGCATGGTGTTGGAGAATATTTTGTTCTGTTGTACATAAGGTTGCTATGAGTTGGACTGAACTTGATGGCACCTAATTCAGGATTGCTTATTCCTACTTATAGCATATATAAACAATACAACAATAAAATGTACATACGTGTGCATGTGTGTGTGGAATAGCCATATGAGGTTCTTTTTTATTGTCATGGTTTTTAGTTAGTGTACAACTTAATGGATTTCAATTTGACATTTCTATATGTGCACATCATTGTATGTTGCTCATGTTCACCACCCCATTTCCCTCTAATAACTCCCGCTTTCCCCACTGATACACTTCATTCCCATCAGTGGTCCCCCTTCTGCTTGCATGTCTTGTCTATGTATATATGTGTATGTGTATGTGTATGTGTGTGTGTATATATATGCAGATTCTGCTTTTGAGAGCAAAACCTGTGCACTCTCTTTGAAAGTCAATATTTTTCAAACATATAATGTTATTTTATTTTGTCCGATTAAATTTCATGTATTTGTCACATACAACATGATGTTTTGAAGTACAAATATGTTGTAGAATGACTAAGTCTAGCTAATTAATGTATGCATTCCTTCATACATTGATCATTTGCTTGGTGAAAATATTTAATCATTTGCAGCATTTTTCAAGAAAATATTTTAAGGTCAGTTTTGAGAGCAATGCCAACAAAAGCTTCACCTCAAACTGATATTTATAATGAAGACATTTCAGACATGAAAGATGTGAGAGTGAGTTAAGCAGAGAAGTTTAATATTTAAACCTTTGTCATAGTTCTCCTTTTAGAAAATGTTCCTTAGGAAGGACATCTTTGGGTGAAATTGTATATTTTATGCTAACATGGAAAATAAGCAAATATACAGAAAGCCCTGGTAAGACGAGTGTGCCAATAGAATCAGTTATGAATTAGTGTCCATATGTCTCTCAGATCCTAAGTATAAACTTTAATCAAACTTTAGTCATACCAGGGTGTTTCTCAAATGTTTTTTTCTAAACACATATTACCAAGGTCAATGTGTAAGTATTTCAGTGAGCTTTGCTCATTGTTTTCAAGTGGACACAGGGGCTTGTGTCACATTTTCCTCAGAAGGCCACAAATTTTTGCTTTCCTATTAGGCTAATGAGCCCAGGGTTCAAGAACAGTTCACTGCTAACTCTTACACAATGGACAGAAATACACAAAGAAGGAGTGAATCTTTGATTTAAAATTTTGATTTCTTAGGATAATTTTGAAAAGCATCCTGTTATCAGTTAAAAGTCCAAAACACATTTACCATGACATACTGAAGGATGAAGCAAATATAATTATTATCTATGAGGCACACTGGATGGTGCCAGCTGCATGGAGGAAAAAGGAATCTGGAAAAGAGATAGCAGCCAGAAGGCAGGGAAGAAACAAGATTTGGGAAGTGTTGGGTCAGAGAGAAAATCTGAATGCTGCTACAATTACTGTATCTATGTGACTTTCCATATGTACAGATGAATTAAATTGTTTGTTCTGAGAAAAGATGTTACACAGAAATGGGACATTCCATGATCATATCTTGTGAGGAATGTTCTATCAACAGCTGGCAGCAGCTGCTATTAGCAGCATGCTTAGGTTCATAAACACTAGAAAGGTAACTAGATGGGGGAAAAGTTGTAAGTAATAAAATGTTCACTTTTGAAATGTAACTGGTGAAATGTTCACTTTTGAAGACAGTTGGTAAAGAGAATTCCTGGTGAGCCTGATGGAGAGGTTCAATACTCCTATCTAATTACTTACTACAGAGCCAGAGTCTTCACTATTCTTTTACCCTCAACCACCCACCCATCATAAGCTGATGGCAGTAAAAGGTGAACAATTTGATGATAATGCATACATAATTCATGGAATGGAAATTCAGGATTTCTTATTCCTACTTATAGCATATAACCTATATTCAGAGGTGATAGGGCTTAGAATGTCAGAGGCATTCTATGATATTTACTGTGTTTCATGTATAGCCACATTCACTGAATTCTTCACATTTTTCTTCTTTGGTAAAGCAATTGTTTAGTTTTTAATTAAAATAACAAAAAAATTTTACACAAATGGAACTTTTTTCTATAGTGAAAAAGACTCATATTCTATCATATGTGGAATACGTGGCTGTACTTCTCAGAGAAGACTTATGTTGTTACTGAGCACCATACCTAACTCACTAACCCCTTGTCACCTGGTTATCCCTTCCCTTGGTCTCCTATGAGATCTTTGACTTCCTGAGTTGTGTTGTATCAGGACTAGCCCTGTGGGCTTTAGGTCAAAAGGCAAGAAGAGATTGAAAAACATAAATACAGCAGAAGAGAGAGATCCTTGCCTGGAATTGTGGCTTACAGATCTGCTATCTTTTCTTTATATTAGGGACATAATGCTTTTGGGGATTTCCTGGTGTCATAGCAATATCCCCTAGGGACCATTTCTATGCTTTCCCTAACTTTGTTTAAACAAAAAAACAAGCAAATAAAAGTAGCCTTGGAACTAGTCATAGGATGGCTAACCTGGTACATGTAAAGCACAGATTTAATTCATCTTTATCTGTAACTATGGCGTATGATGGAAAGGAAAACATATTTTCAAGTCAAAACTCTGTAAGTTAGACTCTCAAAAGAACCACTTATTAGCCAAGTGTCCATTGTCAATATTTATCCTATGAGTTTCAGTTGCCTTTTCTGAAAAATGGGCTTACAATATTAAGTTGATTTGAAAGGTTCTTTTAGGATTAGGAGGAAGCAAAAATTAAATGATATGATGCACCAGTAACAAAGGGCCAGGCACACAGACAGCACTCAATCCACTAGACCTATTACTAAACTATTATGAAAACACTGGTTTTGGTAATTTGCCAAAACAGATTTTTTTTCCTGAGATGATGGATACTATTGGTTACAGAACTCTTATTTAAAGAGTAGTAACTCAAAAGTCCATTGTTTTCCCTTAATGCCACTCAATTAAAAAATATTAAAAATAGTTAATATTTCAAAATGTCAGAACAAAAATGACTCTTTTGTAGTTTCTTTGTTTACTTTGTTTTAATATGGCACTGGAGATTCTTAATATATGAATCCCAGCAAGTGATTGATAGATATTTGTTGTTATTTCTTCAGAGTATTAACTTTAGTAACAGGGTTTATTCAGGATAAGAGTAGAGCCTTATTCATGTTTACTAATAGGATTAAGCAAATTTCTTTCCACATCAAGCACATTATAAAAATATTCCAAAAGACTAAAAAAAAAAAAAAAAAAAAAAAAAAAAAAAAAAAAAAAAAAAAAAAAAAAAAAAAAAAAAAAAAAAAAAAAAAACCAATTTAAACCTAAGCACCTTGGCAATGCATGGTATATTTTCCATCATTAATTGAAATAAACAAGAATGACCAAATTGCTACTAAAAACATACAGGAAAAAAATACTGAGTTTGCCATGTAGATGTTCACATTCAGGAACTCACCTGTAAAAGTGACCAGTGCAAAACCTGTTTGTTGACAACATTCATTATTATGTTGCTTTTATACTTCATGAGGAAAGGGAAACCTGAGCCTGTCTCTACTATCACAGCAAATGGTAATCATGAATGAATGTAAATAGATTCTTAATGACTGAGCATTTAAATTTCTGTGTCTCATAAGCATCGTGACTATTTCTTAAGGGGCATAAACAGGTTTTAGCAGGAAAAGGATTAAGAGATTTATTTTTCTCAAACTGAGGCACAAGATGAGATTTTTCAAGTTAACTTTCATTTCATTTGGCTCAGGTGTCAGGGATCTATATTTATCTTGTGTTAGACGTGAGCCTGAAGTGCTAAAATGCTCAGGATGTCAATGGATTTCAAATGTCAGGATAACCTTGAAGATAAATGAATAGCTGACGCTCTCTGCCTCCCCTCTGAGCTCTCAGCTGCTGTGCTCTGTGCTCTGGAAATCGTGTTTACTTTCCGCGTTTCCTTCAGCAGTCCCTCTGAAGACACTCTTGGGATCCTATGGCTGGGCAAGCAAGCTTCTCTAGAAGTTGGTGAGCAGAATTCTTTTTGTCTAGGAGCATAGCTATAAATGTCTTTGTAGTTAGGGCAGTATCATCTACTAAATAACAGATTATTGTTGAGCGCTCTAAGAAGGTAAGTGCTACCTGGCATAATTATGTAGTCTACAATGCTTCCTTTAGAATATTTATAAGCTTGTAACCAGATAAAGGAATTTAATTTTGAACTCTCAAATTTTACACAAATCTAAATTTAGCCTATAAAATTTCCATTTGCACCTATCATGCCTTTTATTTAAAGAGTATGGGGTAACAAACTTCTCATGAAGTTTTAGTTGAAATTTTTATTCCTTTATATTCTCTCAATTGATTTGGCACATCCTAATCTTGTTTCATATTTTATTTAAATTTATGTTTAGCTTATAGGCCTTTTAGAATATTAATCTTTTGAAAAGAATGCTCTAAAAAGATGAAACACTAGATTTTTCTCTTCTAGGTTGCAAAAACTTTTTAAAATCAGAGTAGAGTATGAACAAACAATCTTTGTTTATGGGACTCTGAAGATTTTTTTTGGCTCCTCACGACAGCCTAACATTATGTAAACAATCTAAAAAACCCAGTTCACTTAATGGTTTGGCTCCTAGAAAGAAACAAACTTTCAACACATAATACTTATTGATCATTGATAATTGATTGTGGGTACCAGATACATTATTTGTGGGCTAATGGGAAGTTCTGTTACGTAGCAGAATTTTTTAAATGTTGTCTTTCACATATGGCTACATAAGATATAAATCGATGCACAGAATTCCAAACTATTGACTTCCCCAGAAAGTAAACTTAGGGGAATATTTATTTAAAGAAAAGATTAATTGCTGATACAAGCAGCAATTTCCTCTGTCTTTCCAGGCTGTTCTGCAAAACTTAGAAATGAATTTGATGGACTTCTTTAAGAAGGTCACTGGCTTTTAGTCTTTGGGGAATGGTTGCTTGGTGCTGTGCTGAATTCTGGGGAAAACATTCTGTTTGATTCTTAGAAAACTGTAAACTACTTGTTCCTTCTCCACAAGAGAACTCAGAACTCAGATGGAATCTGGAACAAATGAAGAGAAACGGGCAACCTGCCTTGTTCTCACGTGTATTTAATAAAGAAAATGGATTTGCACAGCAATATATGAGACTCCTGTAATCCTGACAGGAGGAGAGCAGAAATATTCTTAAGTGATATACTACACAAACACTAATTATTTGGAATTGGATCCTTTTGTAAAGGACAATGACTACTTTGTAATTTACTCAGGGAATTTAGGAAAGAAAGCAAACACCTGAAGTTAATAAAACAATTTTCATCTGGGGAAAAAAAAGGATAAACTCCTAAACTTGAAAGAATGTTGAATATTGTCAAGACAAAATACCAAATAAGCAAACAAATAGCTTCCTACACACACACACACACACACACACACACACACACACACACACACACAGAGAGAGAGAGAGAGAGAGAGAGAAAAGCATTGTAAATGCTGACAAATCAGTGGAAAAGACAGCTCAAGGTTGCAGAGTAGGACAATTCCATGAAAAAATGTTTCTCTTACAGCAAAAAAATACATAATACAGTGCTTTTGATATGACTGTGGCTTGTTTTGGGCACAAATTGTTAATATTACACTTAAGGAATTTAATATGATATTCTTAGTACTTATGAAACAACCTTTACAGTGCCAATCTTTTTAATCAAAAATTTTTTAAATTAAATGCTGTAAAATGGATGAAAGGGAAATAAGTTTTGGTAAGTTGTAAATTGTTTATATTAAAGATTGTTGTTTGAATGAACATTGTAGTGGGTCACAACTTTATGGTCACCCAAATTCAGTGGTACTGGGATTTAGCTCAGTTGGTAGAGCACTGCTCTGCAGTCTCTGAGGTCCCAGGTTTGATTCCCAGCACTGCAAAAATGGGAAGAGGTCCTGGCAATCCACTCCCAAGGTAATCCCAAAAATAATCAGCCATGGAAAAACCTGTGAGGGTTGCGATGAGTTGGACATGACTGGACAGCACCTAACAACAACAACAACAACAATGAACTGAGTGCTCCAGCATGAGAAGGTGGGTAGAGGGCTATAGGAGTTTTCATATCAGATAACTGGAATTCTAAATAATGACTAATCCAAAGTGATTCTATCACAAATGATAAACTATCAGGAAAAGTAGATGATCTAGAACTATACATGCACAGAGAATATAAAAAGAATATAGTTAAATAAATAATTGATTTTACTGTCTTGTTCTATGTACAGTATTTATATGCCATGAGTGCCACAATAAGTTTTCTAGTGATTTATGGATAAGGATAAGGTATATTATATTTTGCTTTTTCTGACAAATTAAGCAATATGGAGAATAAGTAACATTTTAGTTAGGTGATTGGTGGTTTCTTGCTCAATAGTTGAAAAAGTTCTGTAATATACCCAGAGACTTTTGTTACACAAATACTATCCTAAAAGAGGAAATGACAGGAAATTGGCCAGCATTGTGGAGAAGACATAGGAGACAGCTTGGCTGAATTCACCAAGGACTTCAGAGTGTGCTCAAAGGGAAAAGGAAAGTTTACCCTTTAGTGCTTGCAAAGTGTAAAAGAGGAATGAGGACAGGTTTTCAGTGCTATTGTTATTAGTTTCATCTCTTAATGTTTCTTATCAAATCTCCCAAATATAAACTTTACACTTTTCCCATTGTAATTTTTAGGAAATCAAAAAGTGTATTACGCCAGGTGTAGTGGTGCACACCTCTAATCCCAGCACTTTGGAGGCAAAGGCAGGAGGATCTTGAGCTCCAGGCCAGCCCATATAGTGAGACTCTATCTGGGAAAAGAAAAATGGAAAGAAAGGAACCCAAACAAAACCAAAAATTAAGTCATACTGTCATGTTTTCAGTCATGATTTAATTAAGAATGTTGTTGTTGTTGTTGTTAGGTGCCCTTGAGTCGGTATCCAACTCATAGCGACCCTCATAGGGTTTTCAATGGCTGACTATTTCTGGATTGCCTTGGGAGTGGATTGCCAGGTCCTTCTCCCATTTTTGTGGTGCTGGAAATTGAACTTGGGACCTCAGAGACTGCAGCGCAGCGCTCTACCAGCTGAGCTAAATCCCAGCCCCATAATTAAGAATATCTCAATCTAATTAAAATTCCTTTGGAGGTTTATTTTGTCCTATAATGCAACTTTACTATTACACTATTTGAAATATAGTAGATGCCATTATAAAGTGTTGTTGTTGTTAGGTGCCCTGGAGCCGGGTCTGACTCATAGTGACCTGATAGAGTTTTCAATGGCTGATTGTTTCAGAATTGCTTCAGGAGTGTGTTATCACATCCTTCTCCTGTTCTTGCAGTGGGTGAGGATTAATTCCAGTTCCCTAGTGCAAAGTAGCACTCTGCCAACTGAGCTAAACTCCAGCCCCATTATAAAGTGTACTTGTATTTTATCCTTAAAAGTTTAGAAATGACGTAATAAAATTACTTTATTTTATACACTGTTTCCCTAGCATAGAATCCTGAGCATGGTATCTTTTCAGAGCAGACAAATTACTAGAATTTAAGCTATATTTTTTCCAATGAGTATTTTTTTAAAATAACATCCTATAACATCAGTACTGGATGAAGTTCCTGTCTTTCAGACTGATTTATTCACTGACACATTATTCAAAAACACTTAATGAGCACCTACAGTGTGTCCTTGTTATAGGCTGTAGGGGACATTATTAGAAACCACATCATGCTGAATATCTATAAGGATTTTGTATCTCTTTACAGGTGATAGTTCTCAATTTTTTTCATATAGAATAAAACCTCTTGATAAAAGTTAAACAAAAACAAACCATTAGTGATGAAAACATAGGTCAGATTTTGTGGACACTTTCCCCACTACCCCAACAAACAGATCCCATAGCCAGTCAGCATCTCCTGGAGATAAAATGGTGAAACAAGTGACAGTGATATGGGGAGAAGGCAAAGGAAGAGGGTACTAGGCAGAATTGATTCCTTTACCTGCTACACAGCTTCCTGTTATTACCTTTTCAAAGGCATGATTTACTCTTAAAATGCTATGTAATTTCCTACAGAACATGGAAACTTCTCCAAAATGAAATAACTGCAGTGTGGACTTTATACTTTGGGTTTTAGTTATTTCCTAAATTTACTTCTTATTGAATTGCCTTGTCTGAAATGGGGGACAAGCACTGATCTAAACTTTAGCTTGGTCACTTGGGAAGATCTAGTTTCCATGTCCCTCAGCCTTTGAAGAACTGCTTGGACAAGAGTAACATCTCAGCAGACATGAAGTCAGACAATTACAATGCAATAAGGTATAAGCTGTGGCAGTGTCCCACTGTAGACAGTAAGAAGGGCATTGTACACAGATCTAGACTGTAACTTAGCGTCAGAGCTTCTGGCTGAAATACAAACTCCATGAAGGCAAAGGGTCATTTGTAGCTTCTCATGTCAGTATCAGTGGTCTCCCAGCACCTAACACATAGTACATGCTCCATAGATAAATTTTATTCACTTGTTTAAAAATATTCTGTCTAAATCATTTCTAACTCAAAATATTCACTTTCTCCTAAGGACCATGGCTAAAATTTAAGATACTTTAATTATTTAAACAACTTAAAATCTATTTCTTCCCTGTCTTATATGTAACAGTACCCCAAATCACAGACCTCTACCATAAAATGCATATATCTGTGAAACTTAGTGGAAAATCCTGAGTGGATAGTTTTATGGAGAGTTTGGAATGCTATTATTACCCCTGCTCCAGTATGTTGACTCTTTTTGCTTCTTTTGTTTTGTTTTGTTTCGAAATATAGGACAAATCCTCTCCTCACAAAACGAATTATCAAATTTAATGGACAAATATTCTATAATTTACATGTTATACTAATGATGGAGACTCACAGATGCTGAGAACTTCTCAGAGACCCAATATATGAAGCTTATTCATTTCACTTGATACCACTCACTGATGTCTTAGTCCTTTCCCCAACTGTAGGTAAAGCTACGATGTTCTTCTCTGTGCAGTCTTCTACATTCCTTTGCTGTATGTACTGAGTTTTGGGAAATCAGAGAGAAACACTGAGTTCAGTCAGTTCCACTCTTATCCAATGGTCATCTTGAGGATTTGCTAAGCTTGCCTCTAGGCATGGGTTCCGGTTGCTCTGCTTTTCACTTTAGGTATATGTACAGTAGCTGTTCTTTGCTAGCCTAGTCACATTCCCCAAAGCCCTCTGTGTGGAGCAGGTGGTGATCAGCAGGTGGTAGAGATACAGCTATCACCCTTTCTCTCTCAATTCTTTTGTGACCACATTGAGACCCTCAGGAAAAATCTCTCCACTTCACTTTCCAAACTGCTATGTGTTACATCCTTGCACTGCCGTCCTATGATGATATTGTTCAAAAAATTCTGTTTCAACAGATAAAGTCAGGAAAGACAGTATTAAGCAAGGGTAAATGCAAATCCTAGCATTGAGGCAAACAGAAAGGAAGCTTACTATAATTATTCCCATTATCTTCTCTAGCCTATTAGTATTCCTCTGGAGTATCTAAGAAGCCATTTTGTTCTCTCAAACCTCCCATGCAGAACTTCTGTACATAGTAACAGGGGAGCCTTTCTGAAGCTGAAATCCTGTAAAATAAATAAAAACAAAGGATACAATCTGAATGGTCTTTTGTAAAAGAGAAAACTGCTAAATAATTATTTACCATGGCAAAGGAGCAGCTATGAAGCTGGACTTGTTTTCTGGAGTTTAGGGATGAAAACTTACTTCTAATTCCTCCTCTAATGTTCATGTTTCTGATTTATAGCAAAACCTGTAAGCATAAGAAGTAGGGATGGTTCCTAGCAGTCTCAAACTAAGGCCCTCTGACGTTTACAAAGAAAGACTCTGGAGCTTACAGAAGTGAGCTTTTGTACTCTTGGTTTAATCAGGTTGCCTTTTCCTAGTATCCATGTCTGCAGATTGTCTAGGGCTGCATCTCTACCCCCAAGTCCATGTCCATGTCTTAAGTGATCTTAGCCATTTTCAAAGTTTCACCTCTAACCAGTCTTGTATATGTTAGACCTACATCTACATCTCATGGCTCCAATCACTCTCCTAAGTTTTGGACCCATATGTTTTTGTGTCTAGCAGTCAAGTTTAAGGTGTCGATGCTCTACATCTTGAGCTGAAAATGTCCAAACCCTTTCAACACATAATCTCATATTGTGTTCCTTCATGGTGTACATTTTTATGTTTAAAATTAAATTATAAAGAACCTCCAAATGAGCGAGTCTTATGGTAGAATCTATCCCAGTTTTCAGTAAAATGTATGCACATATCATGGATTCTGCAAATTCTTTCTTTTTAAGTAAATAGGTTAATTATGCCTATTTATCCCTACTGGGTGCCTGATAAGCACTCTGATAATGATTATGCAAAGTAATTTGTATTTAATGAGAAGCATTAGAAATCATTGTTCAAGGCAACCTTTCTATAGCCAGATTGCATAGGTTGGGAATTAAGATCTGCCATGTCCCCATTCGGTGACCTTGGGCAAGTTAATAAACCTCTCTGTGCCTCTGCTTCCTTATCTATAAAATAGGACTATTAAAAGTTTCCATCTCAAAAGATAATTATTCAAAGTAAGGAAGTTAATATATGCAAAATATACAAGTGCCTCTCATGTAATAAGTGCTATGAAAGGGTTAATTCCTATCTAATTTTTACAATGACTTTTAAAAAAGCAAGCAGAGAGATTAATAAACTGGCCTAGGATTTTACAGCTAGCTAATGGAAATGCCAATATTAAACATTTGAGATTGTTGTTATTAGGTGCCATGGAGACATGTCTGACTCATTGCAACCCCAACAGGATTTTCAATGACTGTTTCAGGGTTATTTTGCAAGTGGCTTGCCACATCCTTCTCCTATTTTTGTGGTGCTGGGAATTGAGCCCAAGGCATCAGAGACCACAGAGAAGCAGTCTACCAACTGAGCTAAACCCAGCCCAATGTTAAACACAGATAGGAATAACCTCGCTGTACCTTCAAATCTAGTCCTATTTTTTTCCCTCAAGGTTCGTAATACCTCCTTTCATCTTGTTATTTAAGCCTGAAACCTGGGACTCATCCTTGATTATTTCTCCCCATTCCATTACTTAGTGGGGCTTAGCATTGTTGTTGTTGTTAGGTGCCATCGAGTCGTGTCCAACTCATAGCGACCTTCATAGGGTTTTCAATGGCTGTTTCTACCACCACCTAAATGTCTACCCATATCCACTAAGTATTTCTGAAATCTCTTCAATGTGTTCCTCTCATATCTACTTCTTAATTTAGACTATCCAACTTCCTGCCTATATTATTTCTTATTGGCCTTCTCTCCAATCAATTCTCCAAAATTGTCGTCTTATATTGCTGTCAAGATAAATTCCTGAGAGGATGAATTTGTATTTACTGAAGGCAATTGGTGTATTATGCATAATATTAAGACATTTGACGTCCTCTGTGCTTATCCTTCTGGTGAGTCATCTTGTTCTTCTGAAATTCATACATTATACCAAAGCCTTGCCAAAAATATTTTGTTTTTCCAATCATATGCTCCCTGTTTTATGTTTACTTATATGTTCCTATTTGGAGAAATGCATTTGATCCCCTATAGCTTCTTCCTCCCTCTTTACTTGTAACCATGTTCCACAATCTCAAGTCAAGTATGGACTCCTTCATCAATTATCCCTTAATACTCTTCTCCTACTCAGCTTTCACTCTGTTTTATAGTTATTGTCTTATGAACTTGCCCTATTAGTCATGCTGTGAGCTACTTGAAGGAGATATCAGGTTTTTGCTTGTCAGTTTTCACATTTTACCCCAATTAAAAATCCAGAATAAGAATATGCAAGGAATTTATTTTATTGTGCTCTAGTAAGGGCTATGGATTAATAAAACATTTGCCAAGGTCCCTGTGGGAATAAAAGCATAAATAAATAAATAACAGTTAATGATTCAAGCTATTTTAGGAGAGTACTTTCAAATGTAATCTGTACATTCCAAAATGAAAGTTTGGGGACTGGGCTGTAGCTCAGTGGTAGAATGCCTAACATTTCTCATATGCTGGGCTTGATCCCCAGCATTGCAGAGAGAAGGGCTAGCATGAGGTATGTGTGTGTGTGGGGGGAATGGGACTCTTAGAGTGAGAGAGTGCATGAGAGAGTTGGTTTGATAGAGGAAATAACAGCCTTGAACTAGAAAATAAAAGAAAAAGCAAAAAGTTGGGGCTGGAATGTGTCCGCCTGCTGAGTGTTAATCTGCTAGTGAAGCTAGACAGATAAGAATGTGGTTCAGGTTGCAGTCATGCCTGCCCAGAAGGTGCTTGCTATGTAGGGAAAGGGTTGAGGGCAAGATAAGGTTAGGGAAGGACATGCATCATGAAAGAGAGCTAAACTCAGGTCTGATTTAGTGTTAAATGCTTCCTTCTGTTAGAAAATAAGGGCTGGTAAGGAAATACTGGAAACTAGGGAGTGAGAAGTATTTTCTCAAGGCACACAGCTCAGTTTCAATGAGGCTTAGCTTAACATGCTCCTTCTCAAAAACTGATGAACACAATAATTATCAACAGTGCTGAATTTTGTACTCATGATGCCAGTTTTTAAGTAATTCATTATTGCTGTGTCACTATAATTATTATCATTACTCCTAATATTTTTCTAATCTACATTTGTACCCTATGTTTCCCAATTTATTGATTACCTAAGATGTTAATGCTTGTAGCTGTACCACTGTGGTGACTGATCCTGTCAGATCTCAGAAGCTCAGCAGAGTTGGGCCTGTTTAGTATTGGGATGGAAGACCACCTGGGAACACCTGGTGCTGTAGGCTTGGCAGAAAGACCCGGCAGCTCACTAGGCCCCTGCTAAAAAATCAGCCATTAAAAAACCTATGAATAACAGAGAAGAACTGACAATAGTGTTTCTCCTGTTGTACATAGGGTCACTATGAGTCAGACACTAACTTGGTGGCACCTAACAACAAGATATTAATGACCTCAAAATACAGAGTTTGTCTTAATCTCTTCTAAAACAGTTACTCAAAATTCATCCACTATTATCTTGATAGTCATTAACTGGGAAGATCATTAGTTCCCGAATTATAATGTCCTCTTTTGCATATATAAGAATAGTATAATATAATCAAAGTAGAGGCCGAGATTTCTTCCCTTGAGTGAAGTTTTGGTGATACAGACTTGTAATTCTGGTTCCAAAGATGACAGGGAAGAATTTTAATAGAGCTCTTGGGTGCTTCGTTGACTTTCACTAGATGATCTGTTGTGTTCTGGCTCTGTTCCTCATTTCAGTCTTTTTTTTTTTTTTTTTTTTAATACTTAATGCAGATCCCTAACCTCAAAATTTTGTCCTATGCCAATTTGCACACTCACAATCTCTCCTGTTCCTTCTCAAAATTGCAAGTTGTAATTTTCCTCTCTTGGAGGTCTATTTAGTCTTCTGAGAGATTGTGCTACCAGATTTGTCAGAGCCTCCTGTAACACTGATATTTGGAGTCAAGCATTTAAGGTGTCCTATTAATGCCAAGGGCTGGAATTTAGCTCAGTTGGTAGAGCATCTTTCTGCAGTCTCTGAGGTCCCATGTTCAATTCTCTGCACTGCAAAATGGGAGAACATAGCAATCCACTCCGGAGGCAATCCTGAAACAATCAGCCATTGAAAACCCTTATGAGGGTTTCTATGAGTCAGGCAGGACTCGACAGAATACAACAACAACAGTTAATGCCAATGCCATTTTGCTAGAAGCCACTAAGAACATACTTGTGGTTGAATTAATTACTCATTGTAAAGAGGGAAAGTGACTGGGCACTGTGTCATGTGCCTGTAATCCCAGTGATTTAGGAGGTGAAGGCAGATTTGGGAGTTCTAGACCAGAAGCAACTTGTGCAATTTAGCAAGACCCTGTCTCAAAAGGAAGAAGAAAAAGAAATAAAGAGGGGCTCATGGTACAGCTCATTGGTAGAGTACTTGCCTAGCTTGTTGGAGGCTCAGGGTTCCACCCCTCAAATACTCAAAAAAAAAAAAATTAAAAAAGGAAAAAAATATTTAAAAAAAGAAAGTGTATCACAAGGAGCTAGGGGTAACCCAGTAAGGAATTTTGTTAGCCAGCTTTCCATCCCTAAGACAAAATTCCTAAGAAAACCAACTCAAAGAAGGAAAGATTTCTTTTGCCTCATGGTTTTAGATGTTTTAGTCCATGGTCACTTGGCTGCTTTGTTTCTGGGCCTTTGGTGACATAGAATATCATGGTGGAGCAAAGCTGCTGATCTTATGGCAGCCAGAAAGGAGGGAGAAGGAGCAGATGAGAAAGAGACAAGAGAGAGCCAGAAGTCCATGATAAAATATACCCTTGAAGGGCATGCCCACACCAACCTTCTTCTTTCAACTAGGCTCACCTCCTAAAGCTTCCAACACCTCTCAATGGTCCATAAGTTATGAATTCATAAATAATCAGATCCTGAAGTCAGAACCCTCATAAGCCAATCACCTCTCAAAGGCCCCACCATAAATACTGCTGCATTGGGGACCAAACCATGAACACATAAAATTTTGGAGTTCACTTAAGATCTAAGCAATGACAGAAGCTATGTTAGACTCTATTGCAGAAGTTGGATTTTGAGTGATTTGTGGGGTGAGGTGTGAAGTTGAAGGAAGAAGAGGCAGAAGGCAAGGTAAGGTAATTTTATGACTGAGTGTCTTAATCTTATCTAGGAGGAGGGAAGACTAAACTGAGAATAAAGTTGTAATTGATAAAGAAGCAACAGGTACTCACATTGGGTGGGAGATGAAATGTGTGATATCTGTGGCTTGGACAACATTCATAATTGGTCTGTGTTCACATGATTATAGAGTGGTCTTGTTTTGTCTTGTTGTGTCATGATGTCAGAGTGTCCTTGTCTAAAGGAGAACAGTAAGTTCTAGCTGTGAATGTCAGACAGTGTCTAGCAATAGCAAGACCTAAGCGATAGTTCCAAGCAAGCTCCTAGAGGTTGTCTATTTTCTCTTTCTCAGGACAAAGTCTTTGTTATTTCATGAAAGCTACATATATGAAGGGGCTGGGGTTTAGCTCAGTTGGTAGAGTGCTGCTCTATACTCCCTGAGGACCTGGGTATAGCCTCAGCACCACAGAAATGGGAGAAGGATGCAGCAATCCTAAAACAATCAGCCAATGAAAACCCTGTGAGGGTGACTATGAGCCAAACCTGGCTCAATGGCACCTAACAACAACAACATATATGAAATCTTGTTTCCACAACTCTGATGACTATTGAAATAAGAGTCTAGTAAAGTCCCTTTGTAATTTCCTCTCTGACCTCTAAGATATGCATAAAACAATGAGTAAATTTTAAAAAAATTCTCATGGCTGTTTTACTAGTAATTTGATCAATAGGAACGACAGGCCAACATCTATATAGAATAGATCTTATATGTATATCATACATATACATATATATGTATATATAAAGATCATATATATATATATATATGTGGAATCAATTTTTGCACTTGCATTATAAAAATGTATTATATAAATGAAAAGTATATATACTATTGGCAGATATAAAATAAAATAATTTTACTTAGTGAAAGTTACTTCTAAAAAGCTAGAGGAATCTTTCCAATTCCTGCATATTGTTACTCTTGTTTTCGTTAGGTGCCAACTCATAGCAACTATATGTACAACAGAATGAAACAATACCCAGCTCTGTGCCAGCTATATGATATTTTTTATTTTTAAGCCCATTTTTACAGCTAGTGTATTAAGCCATCTAGTTGAGGGTCTTCCTTTTTTTTTGACCTGCCACTCTCCCAAACATGATATCCTTCTCCAGGGATTGGTCCCTTCTGACTACGTGTCCAAAATACATAATACACCATCTAGCCATACTTGCTTCCAAGGAGCACTCTGGTTGCACTTCTTCTAGGACAGATCTGTTGATTCTTTTGGAAGTTCATGATATATTCAATATTAATCTCCAGCACCATTATTCAAAAGCATCAATTCTTCTCCTGTCTATCTTTTTTAATGTCCAGCTTTCACAGCCATATGATGAGACTGAAAATATAATGAGATGCGTCAGACACATCTTCATCTTCAATGTGCCAACTTTACTTTTCAACACTTTAAAGAGGTCTTTTGCAATAGCTTTTCCCAATGCAATGTGTCTTTTGATTTCTTGACTGTTGCTTCCATGAGTTTTGATCATAGAACCAAGTAGGGCAAAATCTTGGACAATCTCAATCATGACATTGCATACTGACCCAGTTGTAAGTTTTGTTTTGTTGATGTTGGGTCGCAATCCATACTGGAGGGTATGTTCTTTGATCTTCATCATATGTATCAGATCCTCTACACTTTCAGCAAAGTTGTGTCATCTGCCTATTGCAGGTTATTAATGCATCTTCCTCCAATCCTGATGCTGCATTCTTCTTAAAGTCCAGCTTCTCAGATTATTTACTCAGCACAGAGATTGAAGAGGACAGTGAAAGGATATAGCTCTCTGATACATACCTTTCTTGACTTTAAACCGGGCAGTGTTGCCTTGTTCTATTCTAAAAACTACCTACTGATCTGTATATAGATTCCTCGTAAGTACCTTTAAGTGCTATGGCATTCCCATCCTTCTCAGTCAGTGTTGTCCATAATTTGTTATGATCCACACAGTCAAATGTCTTTGCATGGTCAATAAAACATAGACATCTTCCTGGTATTCTCTGCTTTCAGCTAATATCCATCTGACATCAGCAATGATGTCCCTGGTTCCATGCCCTCTTTAGAATTTGGCTTGATTTTTCTGGTAAGTGCTCTACCAGCCTGGCAAGTGCTGCACCCCAGCCTGTTTTTATCTTTTTTTCTATCTTGAAAAAGGATCTTACTAAATTATGCAGGCTGCCTCTGACCTCGAGCATGTGATCTTGCCTCCACCTCCCTAGTCTGAGATTACAGGCATGAGCTACCATACTAGCCAATTAAATGTAACATTTTAAATTGATATATATATATATATATATATATATATATATATATATATATATATATATATATATATTTACCTTCTATAACCCCCATATATCTGCCTCGTTTTGCTGTGGGGGCTTGTGTGTTGCTATGATGCTGAAAGTTATATCACCAGTATTTCAGATATCAGTAGGGCCACCCATGGTGGACAGGTTTCAGCTGAGCTTCCAGATTAAGACAGACTAGGGAGAATGACTTGGAAGCCCACCCTGGAAACAATTAGCCATTGAAAACTATGAATAGCAGTGAACCATTCTCAAAAATATTGCCAGAAAATGAACTCCCCCAGGCTCGAAGGCATTTTGGAAATGACTGGGGAATGGAGTAAAACCCCTGGAACCTCCTTTTGCTGATGTGGCACAACTCAAATGAGAAGAAACATAATGACTGTAGCATTGGGCTGAAGCATAAAAAAATTATGGGCATGGGAGAGTGTTGGGTAGTGTTTTGTTCTGTTGTACATAGCTTGCTATGGGTTGGGTCTGACTTGATAGTACCCAATAACCACATATTATATGATGTTTTAACCATTATAGAATGAGTAAATGAAGCTAATTAAATATACATCACTTCACAGTTATCTTTTCTGTGGTGAGAACTCTTTATGACTCCTCTCTTAACATGTATATACACAATAGACTTTCATAAACTTTCCTCAAAGAAAATAACAGCTAGTATGTGATTCAAGATAATGATATTTAGTATATTTTAGCAGTTTATGGATTTTAAATAAGTGGAAAATATTGAGAAATGGCTCATGCTAATTTAATCTCTATTAGTTTTAGAGGATGTATTGAGGGGTGGGAGAAAAGAGACATTAAGGCCATAATTAAGTTGAATTCCCATAAGTCACACATGGGAAAAGTATATTTATTTTGCATTTATGTAATATTTATTACACTTGAAATATTTTTAACTATACTGCTATCTTTGATATAAACATAATGTGATTCTTAACCATGAACTTCATAATTATTGCAAGCTTTTCGTATCATACATGTGAATCAGTTTCCCCATTCTTCATTTACTTTTAATTGACAGATTTGTGGGTATTTATCATATATAACAAGACATTTTGAAGTATATATGTTGTCAAATGACTAAATATAGCTAAGGAACACACACACACACACACACACACACACACACACATACACACACCGCACATACAGACACACATGAAACCTTGCATAGATGTCATTTTTGTGACAAAAGTATCATTCATTCTGTTGACATTTTTTAAGAACACATATGCCATCATTACCTGTAGTCACTATGCTATACAGTAGATATCTGGAACTTATTATTCTGTCTAATTTCATATTATTTGACCCCTTTCCCCTAATTCTCCAGTCCCTGGTTGCCACCTTTCTATTTTTAAGGAGACCAACTTTTTAAAATTCCACATATGGCTGGGCATGATGGTGCACACTTGTAATCCCAGAAACTTGGGAAGTGGAGGCAGGAGGGCCACAAGTTTGAGGCTAGCGTCAGCCTGTGTAACTTACTAAGACTGTGTCTCAAGATAAAAAATTAAAAACAGGCTGGAGCTCATTGGTGGAGTACTTGCAAAGAATCCACAGGTTCCAGGTTTAGCTGCTAGAGGACCTCCCCCCCAAAATTCCACATATGAATGACATCATATGTTATTTGTCTTTCTGTGCCTAGCTTATTTCATTTAACATAATGTCCTCCAGGTTCACCCACATTATTGTAAATGACAGAATGTCCTTCTTATTGTGACTGATTAGTGTTCCTTTGTGTAGATGTACTGCATTTTCTTTATCCATTTGTCTGTTAAAGCACCCTTGAGTTGATTACATATTTTGGCTATTGTAAATTGTGCCACAATAAGCATGAGTGTACAGATTTCTCTTTGACATTGATTTTGTGTCCTTTGGTTATATACTCATCAGTGGGATTGCTAGATCACATGGTAGTGAGGTTTTTGTTTTTTTTTTCAGTACTGGGGGTTTGAACCCAGGGCCTCACATATACTTTGCAAGTGCTTTACCATTGGGATGCACCCCTAGCCCTCCTTTCTAAAATATTTTATCTTAAGACAGTGTCTTGCTGAGTTATGCAGACTGCATCTGGGCTCAAGCTGTGATCCTCCTGCTTTGGCCTCTCTTGGTAATTCTAATTTTTACTTTCTTGAGCCTTCCATAATGACTGGACTAATTTATATTCCCACCAATAGTGTCCAAGGTTTCTCTCGTCTCCACATTACTGAGCCTCTTTTTAAAAATCTTTCTGATAATAGCCATTGTAACAGGAGGTAATAGCTCACTGTGGTTGTGATTTGGATTTCCCTGATGGTTAATGATGGAATTTTTTTTCATATACCTGTTGGCCATTTAAATGTCTTCTTTTAAGATATTTCTGTTCAGGTCTTTTGCCCATTTTTAAGATGAGTTTCATTTGTTTTTATTATTTATATTTTGCTATGAAGTTCTTCAAGTTCCTTATATTTAGGATGGGGCTGGGGTTTAGCTCAGTTGGTAGAGTGTGACTCTGCACTCTCTGAGGACCCAGCTTCAATCCCCGGCACTGCAATAATGGGAGACGGACATGGCAGTCCACTCCTGAGGGAATCCTGAAACAATCAGCCATTGAAAACCCTATGAGGGTGGCTATGAGTCAGACCTGACAGCACCTAACAGAAACAACATATTTAGGATAGAAACCTCATATCAGGTGTAAAATTTGTACGTTTTCTGTCATTCTGAGTTATCTTTTTACTTTGTGGTTATTTTCTTGGCTGTTACAAGAGTTCCTTGTTTGATATAACTCCATTTGTGTATTTTTGCTTTTGTTGCCTATGTTTTGTGAGGGTACATCCAAAAATTTACTGCCCAGGTCAATGTTGTGAAGATTTTCTCCCATGGGTGTTTGCAGTATTTTCAGTTTCAGGTCTTATATTTAAGTCTATAATCCATTTTTAGCAGATTATTGTGTATGGTGAGTGATGAATGTCCAAACTCATTCTCCTGCATGTGGATGTCTACTTTTCCCAACACAATTTATTGAAGAGACTATTCTTTCTCCATTGGTGTTGGTACCTTTTTCAAAAATCAGTTGGCTACAAATGCATAGATTTATTTATGTATGCTCTCTCTGTGCTGTTCCATGTATCTGTATGTCTGTCTTTATGCCATCTCCTTGCTATTCTGATTACTTTAAATTTGTAGCATGTTTGGAACTCTGCTAGTGAGTGTGCTGCCTCCTGTATTTTCTTTTGCTCAAGACTGCTATGGCTATTTGGAGTCTTTTGCACCTGCATATGAATTTTATGACTTTATTTCTATGAAGACTGTCATTAGTATTTTGACAAAGATTGCATTGACTCTCTAGATTGCTTTGAGAAGTATAATAGCTTTCTGTCACTGTGATCAACACACTTGACAGAAACAAACTAGGGAGAAAGAATTTCTTTTGGCTCACAGTTTTAGCAGTGCCAGTCCCTCAGGGTGGGGAGGCTGTGATGGTGCAGGGCAGTTCATGTCATGGCTGACAGCACAGAAAGGGGAATGTCTTCACTCAGCTGGCTTTCTCTTTTCTCCTTTTATTCTTTCTGAGGCTGGAGCCCCTGGGGATAGTGCTGCTGGCCACATTCATTGTGAGTCTTTGCCCCTTAGTTAATTTTCTCTGCAAACACCCTCATAGACACACTCAGGTTTGCCTCTCAAATCTCCTGAATGATTCTAAATCCAGTCAAGTTGACAATGAAGATCAACCATCACAGGTAGTGTGGATATTTTAACAATATTATTTTTTCCTATCCAATAGAATATCTTTCAATTTATTTGTGTCTTCCCTAATTTCCTTCATCAACTGATTTTTCTTGGCTACTTCTAAAGTATGATAAAGGTAATATAAAAGAAATAGTTTTTTATCTTTTATATATGCTCTACTTATTATATTATCTTGCTAATAAATTATTTCAGTTGAACTTTATAGTTTGCACTTTAGTTTCTCTTAAACATATTTAAACAAAGGAAGACGCTCATTCTTCCTTTTTAAGGTTTACGCTTTCATAGGGTCTTATTTCATCTTTCCTCTTTTCAGTAAAACCCATAGTTCGGTTTTACATGAGCCAAAAATAATTTGCTGAACAGGAAACTGAACTTTGGAAGCAAACATTTCAGCTAAACATTAAACCTTTTAATGGGATAATGTGGTTTAAATCTTTTTAAGGATTAGAGATGTCTTTGCCAGCACTTGTTGATGCTTATTTTGTTGATGGTAGACATTCTGACTGGAGTGAGATGGTATCTCAGTATAGTTTTGATTTCCATTTCCCTGATGGCTAAGGATGGGCTAAGGATGTTGAATATTTTTTCATATGGTTGTTAGCCATTTGTATTTCTTTTTTTGAGAAGTCTCTCTTCAGCTTTTTCTCCCCATTGATTGGATATTTTGCTTTTGTCATGTTTAATTTTTGAGCTATTTATACATTCTAGATATTAATGCCCTGTCTAATGTATAGATGGCAAAGATTTTTCTCTCATTGTATAAGTTGTCTCTTCACTCTGATAATTTTGCCCTTTGCTGTGCAAAAGCTTTTTAATTTCATGCAACTCCATTTGTCAATTCTTGCTATTCATCCTTATGCTTTTGAGGTCCTATTCAGAAAGTCATTGCCTATGCCTAAAGTGTTTCCCCTATGTTTTCCTTTAGCAGTTTCAATGTTTCAGGCTTCACATTAAGGTCTTTGATCCATTTTGAACTGATTTTTACACACACGCGCACATGCACGCACACACGCACGCACGCACACACACAAACACACGGGGGTAGGGATCTAATTTCGGTCTTCTGCATGAGGATATCCAGTTCTCTCAGCACCATTTGTTGAAAAGGGTGACTTTTCTCTACCTTATATTTTGGTGCCTTTGTCAAATATCAGGTGGCTATAACTGCATTGGTTTATTTCTAGATCCTCTGTTCTCTTCTATTGGTCTACATGTCTCTTTTTGTGCCAGTACCATGCAGGTTTTGTTCCTGTAGCTTTGTAGTATAATTTGAAATCAGGAATTGTGATGCCACTTGCATTGTTCTTTTGGCTCGTGATTGCTTTAACAATTTGGGGTATTTTGTGCTTCCAAATGAATTTTTGGATTGTCTTCCTCTGTTCTGTGAAGAATATCATTGGGATTTTGATGGAGATTGCATTGAGTCTGTACATTGCTTTTGGTAATATAGCCCTTTTTACAATATGAGCATGGGAGGTCTTTCCACCTTCTGGCATCTTCTTCAATCTCTTTAGTGTTTTAAAGTTTTCATTGTAGAAGTCTTTCACTTCCTTGGCTAGATTTATTCCCAGGTATTTTATTTGTTTTGAAGCTGTTGTGAATGGGATGGTTTTCCCGGTTTCTTTGTTGGCCTGGTCATTATTGGTACTGATTTTTGTATGTTAATTTTGTATCTTCCTACTTTGCTGATCACCTCTAAGAGTCTCCTTTCATTTCAAAAGTGTTAGAACTGAATTGGATTAGAGTATATATAATTGGTATCTGATGCAGAACTGCCTGATTGCTTGGTATGTGGGGAAAAATCCTCCTACATCTGGTGTCAGTGCTGACTGTGGTATAAGAGCAGACGAAAAGCAAGCAATTTGTTATTTCCTGACACAGTGATCTTTAATATCGTTTCCAGATTGCAAAATCAGGATACATGAACTTGATGCCCATTCTTTTACTGTCTGTACATGACATTGAGGAAGTAACTTCTAATGTTGTATTTCTACTTTTTAATTAAAATGAGGAAATTTTACCCAGTACTATATAAAGAATATTAGAATGCTATGGTTATTTGATTACCTATGATCTGAATCTATGAATCTTTGTTTCTCTTGCCTTTCTTTTGTATATACTATTATGGAAAAGATTCACAAGTGTGTTTTAAAAATTCTTGACAAGAGCAAATCTAGACTCACAGGGCTCATAACTGGAAATGGTAGGCAATAAGCAATTGACTGTAATATATTGATCTATTTCCAAACAAAGAAATAAATTTTTCTCAGTTGATATACTAATATACAGAATTAAATAGTAATCGTCTTAAAGAGTTCAGTGAATTCTATTTATAATATTCAAGGCAAAATTCAGTCTTATTATTCAGTTTCAGAAATGTATAATGAGG
>VMDO01012981.1:13731-60156 GCA_007922755.1 Pedetes capensis | reverse complement strand
TTGTATTAATTATTTTACCATCAGAGCCCCCACATGTCTGTCAGTTTGCCGTGGGGGCTTGCGTGTTGCGATGAGGCTGAGAGCTCTGCCACTGTAACCTTAGACATGAGCAAGGTTACCCAAGGTGGACAGGTTTTCAGCTGAGCTTCCAGACTAAGACAGACTAGGGAGTAGGACCTGGCGAGCCACTCCCGAAACAGAGCCAGGCACTGTGTGCAGTGGAGGTTGTGGTGTTTCTCCCTTTGCAAACTTTGAAGGAAGGAGGTGGCCCAGTAGGGCTATCTCAGGGTGTATACCCTACAAAAACCTGCTTCTCCGTTAAAGAGGGAAAACACAGTCTTTCTTATTGTGCCTCAGCCACATCTGCCAGTACTGCTACACTGGCAATTAAATTTCACCTTGAATTTTGGAGGGAACATTTACACCTAGCTTCTAACATGCATTGAACTTTTACCATGTCCTCTATCTGAATGTTCTCAGTGAATTCTCAAAAAGTCTCTGAGGCCAGTTCTGATGCCTAGTAATTTTCCCCAGTCGTGGAGTTAGTAAGTGGCAGAACCAGGATGTGAAGCCAGGTGCTTCCCTCTGTCACCCCCTTTCACCTCCAAGCTTCTGTACCATGGGTGGCTAATGATGTCTGCACATGGCAACACCATTCAGAAGTGGCTCAGGTTAGTCAGACTTTCCACCACTGTGACAAACACCTGAGAGTAAGAATTTAAGGGAGGAAGGATTTATTTTAGCTTGGGGTTTCAGAGGTTTTAGTCCATCATGGTGGGAAGGGCATGGTAGAGCAAAGCAGTTCACCTCACAGCAGCCAGGAAGCAGAGAGAGAAGAGGGAAAGTGCCTGTACTCGCTCCTTTTCTTCTTTTCTCCATTTTGTTACATTCTGGCCCCCAGCCCATGGGATGGTGCCACTTACATTCAAAGTGGGGCTTCCCCACTTATTCAACCCTCTCTGGAAGATTAACTATCCCATGGTTTATGCCAGCAGTTTGTCTTGTTCATTTTGCTAGAGGTGGTAGTGGAGAGTAAGCTCTTTTTCTCATGAAAGCTCTGTGTGTAAATAGAATCAGTTGATTAGATTGCCCCAAAGAACACATGCCTGTACCTGAGGGACAAGTTAGGGAGTAGTGTAAAAGGCAGCCTGTTAGGACGAGGTGACCCTAGAGAGGCCAAGGGAGTGAGGTGAGGCCGTTGCAAAGATCAGAGTGCTCAACTGTGTCAAACACAACCACAAAGCTGGACAAAATGAGAACTGAAATGGCTCATGAGATTTGACATTACGAAGACAGTTTGCTTCCCCATCCTCTGAAATCACACCACTCATTTCATTCTGTTTCTGTTGAGTGAGGTTTCTGAGAAGCATTCTGTAGTCTTGTCCCTGGTTTGGGGGAGTGTACCCTCTTTTGGTTCACTCTGCTCTATACTGGTCATGTAAAGTCCCTCCTCATGGAACTAAACCACCTGATTGTTAAATCAGGATAAGAGTATGTTTCTGCTGAAGTGGAATACATCAATATTCTCCTAAGTTATCTCCCTAACTCTTTCCTGGACCTGGATGTTTGAGTCAATCAATAAATTTGCAACAATCGTGCTTATTTTTGTCATTAGACATATTTCAGCTACACCTGAGAGCTGGTGTGTTTTTCTTAAACTGTTTTCTTAAATTATGAAATATTCCAGTCATGCATTTCGATGACTGGAAGAGTGAATTAATAGTAGTCTAATCACTGTGGAGACGCTGATACTTCTGTGAGTTGGCACTGAGGTAAGGCAGCACATCTCTGTGGGAATGACAAGTGAATGAGCCTGCTTCTTCCTTAACCTGCTGTTCCTTTCTCTCTCTCTGTTCTCTCTCACCTAGGAAACAAATGGAAGACTGCTGTGACCCCGCCCATCTCTTTGCTATGACTAAAATGAATTCCCCCATGGGGAAAAGCATGTGGTATGATGGGGAGTTTTTATACTCTTTCACCATTGACAATTCAACATATTCCCTCTTTCCCCAGGTTAGTATCAAGTTTGTTTCATTTTGATATAGTTTCTTATAGTTCTTGATGTCCTAGACAAGGGAGATGTGATTTTGCCTAACCCATCAGACCTCCTTTTAACCTTCTTTCTTCTCATCTTAATTATAAATGTTTTTCTTCTGTTCGTCATTTTTGGTATAAATATTTAATAATGCATTAATGCAAGTTTGAAAGTAAGATATTATAAAGAAGTGAGATGTTATAAAGTTATGTTTTTCCTGGCCTTTTAGATTTAGCGTCACATTTCACTGAAGGAAGCAAGCAGAGAAAGGTCAGGAAATCCTGGGATTCTAGTATTTTGAGGTTGGCTATGGAATGATCATGAGGATTTGTGATACTGGAATGTTTTCTTGGGACTGATGTTGCTCTCAGGGAATGGGGACCATATGGTTAGATGTTCACTTCTTAGAACTTTTGGATGTTTAATGCTGTGGTTAGATTATTTCTATGAACTGGAGGAGTGGCGGATATAGAGAGAAAGAATTCAGTTTGACCACTTTTGAAGAGGTCTAAATCAGGCTTTGCTTACTTGATGTTTTTCGTTTTGATTTCCTGAACATTGAAATAAAATAATTTTGCTAGAATATATCCAGGCAGCAAGTGGGGAAAAAGACTAAATATGTTTTTATTCTAGGGAACCCTAGTTTGAGGAGAGAGAGGATCTTAAGTGAAATTGCTGCTAGGGAGAAAATGAGAAATGAATCTTGGCCTTCCCATGCCTTCTAGCACTCTTGGTTTAACCAGGAGATTATACCGAAAGGGGATTCATGGTCAGACTTTGAAACTGGGACTGAGCTTTCATATATCTCTATTAATAAATAGCTGATGAGTTCTAAAGGAGAAATCACATAAATGGAAGGCACAGGTTCATGAGATCCAAAGTCACAGTCTCTGTGAACCAGACTGTATTTAGTAGCTCATCCTTAGGTGTTTTAGTCTGATTGAATGTTTTTAGAGTATAGTGATAAGGTTTTTTTCTTATTTTAAATAAGAAACAGAAACTTTAATTCATTGCCAGTATTCATGTGCCTTCACTCTCCCTCCATTATTCATTTGCCCTTGAGAGGCTTCCTAGTGTCAAATGAAGTAACTAAGAGTCATAAAATGTGGAATTGAATTTGGTCTGTATCTCTTATTAACTAAATGCCTTGGGTGAGTCACCTGTCTCTTTGGATACTCAGCTCTCTCATCTGTTGATGAACAGAGAAGCAGCTTTCCTGTTACTCTTGGAGTGATGGTAAAGATCAATTTAGATAATCATGTCAATGTCCTTTGTTATCTATGAAGCACTGTATAAATGTTGGTGTTGATGTTATGCTAGGTCATACGGTACATGCTGAGACTGAGGAGTGAAGAGGATGACTGCATTAGTCAGGGTTTAGGCAAGGTATGGAAATCTCCCTAGATAATTTTGACAGAAAGACTTTTCCTATAGGGGATTAGGTACTTCAGAAATCATTAGAAAAATGGAGAAGCAAGAGTAGAGAGGTGGATCCTAGAATTATTGAGTTCAAGAACTTGCTGCCACAACTGTGGTCTAGGATTCGGATGCCTTGACTGTCATTGACATTAACGTAGCCACAATTGCCTCTAACAGCAATTGGAAAATAGGTTCCAGTTCTTTTCCTTCCACATCTCATTCAAGTGCATCTAATGAATAAGGTTAATTTTCATCCAAAACATGAGTTTCCCAGAAGTCCAGGAGAGGCAGTTTTTAACTATCAAACTTCAGCAGGAAACCGGAAAGAGGGTAGACTAGAATTTGAGCAAACCAAGCCAAATGATTCTCTGTGTACAAAAACTGATGCCAACTACCTATGAAATGAAGAAGAGATGAGGAAAGAATCTTTTTTAATGAAAGAAAAATGTTAAAAGAAATTCAAAACAGGCTTTTTATAGATGAAGACTTTCAGTTCTACCAAGTGGCTTTTGACTTTATACTAGAAAATAGATTTGAAGAAAAGAGATGATTAAAGAAATGTAACCTAGCTTCCCATCTTCTCTGTCATTTGCAGCAATAGGATGACAGGAAGCATTTCCTTTATAAAGGGTGTACAAATGAATTATTTGCCTTACATCATTGTGTATGTGCACAGTCATTATAAAAGGCTGAACCAGTTTAATGAGTTTTTAAAGTTACCTATGCATTTTCTGCTGAGATTCTGAAATGACTAATTTGTACAAATCCTGAAAAATAAATACATCATAAAAAGATGATGTATTTTCTCTTCCCCTTGCTCATTATTATTTCTTAGCAAAATGTTATGAGCAGACTAGTTGCCAGCTAATTGATATGCTTCATTCATGTTCCCTGTGGGAAGAAAATAGCATGTGCAGATTAGGCAGAAGTCAGGTGAGTGGGCTGGTCTAGTGTTTTCAGTGTGAACAAACATCCCTCCTTTCCCTGAATTTTGGTACAGTAATGCCAAGTTACTCATTCTCTAATTCTAGATTATGCATCTGTATTTTCACACTTTTCTTTTATAAGTGATATATATATATATATATATATATATATATATATATATATATATATGTATAGGCCACCATTCTTATTGTTACTGATCCTTTGCCTACTTTGGCCCATCATTTTGTTGTTGTTGCTGAGTGCAGTAATAGAAGAAAGATGCTGTGTATGTTGTGGGATGTCAGTGAGCCCCTTTCCAGGCTATGTATCCCCAGGAGGGGACTGAAAAGGGGACTATGGACAAGTTGTGTACTTAGAGGTGTCACATAGACACTCGGTTATTACTGTCGATTTTTAGTCAGAATTCCACTACTTCTTGTGGCTTCATTATCAAATTTACTCAATTCTGACACATGCTGTAGTTATCTGCATAACCACACGTGTGCATATTATAGTTTTCTGAAAGTTCTTCTTGACTGATCCCAGTAGCATCTTGTGAGCCTTTGAAGACCTAAGTTTGTCATTTTTGTGCCAGTGTAGTGCTTCCCACTTAATATCCGTATTCATTTTCATCTTCTCTGGTCTGCCAAAGGGTTTCCTGTCTAGGTCTCACTTGAGCTGAACCGCTGCCATGCCCTTTCATGAACTGTAGGAGACCAGGCAGGGCATTTTCATGTAGCTATTTCCATACGGCTATACCAATGTATTTTGGTAAAATATTTGCTGAATAGTATTAGGCATAGAGGGCTGATTTTGACGCTTACATGGATTTTTTTTTTTAATCTTCTCTGGTGTGTGTGTGGTGGAGGTGGGGCATGTTTGGAGTGCACAGTGTGATGGTGTGATTTCACTTTGAGAATACCACATCCCCTGGAGTGGGATTAGCTTGCTCCCACTCAGCCAAGGACTACTCCTCCCCCTCCCCCTTTTTTTATGGTTTTAGGCATGGACCCCAGAGCCTCATATATGTTAGGCAAGTGCTCTACCACTGAGCTAGATCCCCAGCCCCAAGACTGCCCCTTTTAAGCCTGTATTTGCGGGAATTACTGAATAAAGTCTATTTTGACCTAAAATACATTGCTTAGGAAGAGCATAAATTTCCTTGGAAATTGAGCAAGAGGGTAGCAGGGAGGTTAGGAACCACATCTGTGCTGATATAATCTCAAAAATATTCCTCTTGGTGTAGTGAAAACATAGTTGGCTCACCATTCTCTTTCATTGTGCTGAATAGTCATGTGATAAAGATCGCACACCAGATTAGTCATATCTTCTCAGAATATTCACCCATGGTTTTATGCGAAGAATCACAGAATGGCATTAATACACACCATTTGGACACCCATGTCCAGCTTCTCACTTTGGTCATAGGCTCCCCTCTGTGTCCTTGGCCTATGGGAAACCCAGCAGGACACTTTGAAACAGTTTGTCAAAGTGGTCTTATTAAAATGAACATATGCATTTGTGTCTCTTCACAGTAATGTACCTGATACAATTTTCTGAGCTCCTGGGTATTCCTGAGTCTTACAGCAACTCTTTTTTCTCTTAGTGAAATTTGGATCATACTGTATAATAAAAGTAATCCTTTTTCCCAAACACATACATTTTCAACTGGAAGGAAACTAAGGGACTGATCTTTGGTGGGCACAGGCTTTGCCAGGCATAGGCCAGGTTATGTTGTTAGGCTTGCTTCTGGCTGCTTTGTAACAGAAACCTGACATGGGTATAACCAAATAGATGCTCATTGATCTCAAACAGTAAGGAATTAGGGCGATTCAGGGCTCCCAGGCCTTCTACTCAGCCATCCTAAGCTGATTGGCCAAATAAATGCCTGGTTTTTGGTCTAGGATCCCCGCTAATAAAGAAGGAAGAGACAGAAGAGAAAGTCTTGACAGGCTCCTGCTTCTTTGTCATTGGTCAGGACTTAGTGATAGGGGCATGTCTAGCTGCGAGGAAAGCTCAATATTTTACCTCTAGGAAAATGTGTATTTGCCAACCTATACTGTCTGCCTCAGTTTCTTCGCATATTATCTCACTCTGTCCTTACAGCAAATCCATGTGGTTGTTATTTTGCTATTACCATTTCCATTTCATGGATGAAACTGAGACTAAGAGGGGTCAAATACATTACTTGAGGTCCCATAGCAAGTATATAGAAGGGCCTGAATGTGAAACCTGCCATGTCCAGTCTCAGAGACTTTATTATCATGTTGTTTATTTCTTTAAAAGACATGGGTTCTAATGGATTAGTTGTTCATTCTTATCAGTCACCTTGAAACCATTTTAAGGATTTTCACTTCCGGTTTAAGAATACCCTTAGAAGAAATGGAGAAATCTCTTTTTCAGCCACTGAAGAGAAAAAATAGAGTATAGACTTGGAGACTGTAGGATCATATATAATACTATAGTCTCCCTTTTGCTTTGAGCTCCCCAGTAACCCACATTGAAAGGAGAAATAAGAGCAGTTACATTATTTTGGTTTTTAGAAAGGAGAAGAAATCTAGGTTCTCAGAGGGAAGCAAAATTTTCCTTTTCATGCTGCTGCTTTATTATAGGAACTCAGAGCATGGTTTCATTACCATTGAATAATTCAGGTAGTTTACCCTGTTATTTTTGGTCAAATGCCAATATTAGAGAATTATGTGAATAATAGAGTCTAAAGATCTCAATCTATATTTGGCATTTCTCTGGTGGTATTTGTAATCCCAGACAAGTCATGTGACTATCCAGCCTGACTTTCAGAATTTGAAAGCTAGGATGAATAATACCTGGTCTTCAGATTTCAGTAGTATTTTGAGAAATAAAGTTAAAATGAAATTATATGTATAGAAGTGCTTCGTAATAGGTACTCTGAGTTAAGCATATGATATTATTACTGTTGTTATCTGGCTAAACATTTATGGCTTTAAGCATTTTCCTGGCATTTTGGTAATGTCAGGAACTGATGGAAGAAAGCCCAAGTAGTACTAGTGAAGAGGTGAAATCACTTTTCCAAGAGAATGAAAAGAAGTGAATCTGTTGAGTCTGGGATTTAGGGAAATGCAAATTGGTGAGGGAGAATGCTGTAGACTTTCTCAATTGCACATTTGTGTTTTTGTATTTGGATAATTTGTCATTTTGTTGTTGTTAGGTGCTGTCAAGTTGGGTCTGACTCATACATAGTGACCCTCATAGGGTTTTCTATTCTTTTTTTTTCCATTTACTAATAAATGATGATGGAGTACAGAGTACAATAGCATTGTTTTTTTCCATTATGCATCCTTTAAATCACTTCTGGCAAACATTTTCATTAACCCACGAAATTCCTGGAGCCCTATGGCAAATATGTAGTAAAACTCAGATGCTTATTTGGGTTACATTCCCATTTTTCCAATGTACTCATGAAGTTTTGCTGCTTACATTAATATCATCCTCTCCCCATTCATCCCTCCACATTGACCCTCCTCCCCACTCCATCTTCCCCAATCTTCGCTTCCCTCTGCTGGTTCCCTCCCTCCTCCTTTCTACTCTTTATATTGTCCCTTTTTTGCCAAGTTTAATTATGCATTTTTTATATATCATTTTATGTATAGGATTTTTTTTCTTTAAGTATGATTCAGCTCCCACATATAAGTGGGAACATAGGGCTCAAAAAGACAAATGCCTCATAGGATTTTCAATGGCTAATTGTTTCAGGATTGCTTTGGGAGTGGATTGCCACATCCTTCTCCCATTTTTTGCAGTGCTGGGGATCAATCAAACCCAGGTCCTCAGAGAGTGTGGAGTGGCACTTTACTGACTGAGCTAAATCCCAGCCCATTTTGATGATAATTATGATTAATTAAAAGTATGATATGAAACAAATTATTAATTTCTTTTTTTTGGCACCAGGGAGTTGAACCCAAGGCCTCACTCATACTTTCTGCAAGTGTTCAACCACTGACCTGTACTCCTGGCCTATTTTAACTTTGTATTTTGAGATAGGGTCTCACTGAGTGACACAGGTTGCCTCTGACCTTGAACGTGCAATCCTCCTGCCTCCACCTCCCAAATCACTGGAATTAAAGGCCTGTGCCACTGCATCCAGCTCAAATTATTAAATTCCAGTGCATTAATCCTGTGATTCTGAGCAATGGATTACTATCCGGTGTTCTTCAAAGTGTTCTGTGAAGGGAGTGGACCATCAGAGAACTGCTAAATATCTGTTGTCTTTGTAGGAAAAGGAAAACAAATGATTACAAGTAAGGAAATGTAGTCAAATTGCCCACCAGAGTAATAAAAAGTAAATTCAAATTTAGAAATGATTAAAAATTAACTTCTTTAATGAAAATTCACAGGCTTTATATGGTTGAGATCAAAATGAAAAATAAATGTAGGGAATGGTTTATCTTGCCATAGTATAAACCCTTCTCAAGTACTTGACAGTGTGTAAAATTTAGTTCAGAAACTGATGACGACTCTGACTTCTAGCTTGCTGGAAACAATTGAAAAGAATGTATGACACCAATTACCACTGAGTCAGCTCTCATCCAGTAGGTCTGACAGGAGTGATAACTTCTCAGGAGGTGTTACTATTCAATATAACCAGTTCTTCCTAGCTTCTGTGACACGACAGGATGTTTTCCTGTGAAAAAAGCTGGTGCATCTTTATTTTTTTCTCCTTTTGGTTAGTTTGTTCATCTCAGTTTTTCTTCCTGGCAAAGGTACAGGTGTAGAAGGAATTTGTGTCCTATTGTGATTTATTTTTGTGCATTGTTTGGATACCAAGAAACCTGTTTCATTTCTGCTGTTAAAATCTCATTTGTAATTCTTAACGCTGTTGTTGTTAGATGCCATCCAGTCGGTATCCAACTCATAGCAACCCTATGTACAACAGGTGAAACACTACTGTCAGTGCTTCTCTGCTATTCATAGAGTTTTCAGTGATGGGTTGTTTTTTGGGAATGGATTACTGGGTCCTTCTCCCAAGCCTACAGTGTTTGGTGTTCCCACGTGGTCTCCCATCCAAGTACTAACCAGGCCCGACCCTGCTTAGCTTCCGAGATCTGACAGGATCGGACACCACAGTGTTAGGGCTGTAGGCTAACTATATTAGGGGTCCCTGAAATGTGTAACGATACATTTGATTAACTTATGGAGAGGTATCATATCAACGCTGAATTTTCTCTGGTTTAATTAATTTGGTTGAGGGATGAGGAAGTACAAGTAAGTACAGAGAACAATTTATCAATGTTTGTTATCTGTTCAGATCAGCTAATTGGCCAATAATTCTCAGCCCACATGTGAGATAGCACACTGTTCTTCTTGTCACTCCTGGCTTGGCAACCATACCCTGTTATCTTTGGGGTTGTGAACTTCCAGACAGATTGGAGAGAAGATCACAAAGTTAGATTTTCTCAATGGGGTGGGGGAAGGGGTGTGGTAGAAGTGAGAATAGGGTAGTGAAAGTGGCTGTGGGGGCTAAAGGAAGTCTAGCCCATGGCCAGAAAGGGTTATTTAGATTCTCAACCTGGGAAACTGTTGGCAATACCTGGACGGTAATAGGGAGTAGTGTGATGTACCTATAGTATGCAGAACTTCTTGTTGTTAGGTGCCATCCAATCGTATCTGATTCAGCAACCCTTCTAGGGTTTTCAATGGCTGATTGTTTCAGAATTGCCTTGGGAGTGGATTGCCACATCTTTCTCCCATATGCTGAACTTAGAGATGAAAAGTGGGGGTGGGTGGAGCTATCCCCAGAGATTCACTTCCAGTTATCTGTCTAAGCTGAAGGTTTGGCAACTGGAAGCTTACAGAACTGTTGGCACAAGAAGGCAGGCCCCTGCCTTCTAAAGGTTTGGGAACTGATCATATATCAAAACAGAGACTCATGCAAACAAAGTGAAGGTCATCAGCATTAGGGTCAAAATTAGGGACAGTTTTTGAACGTTAGGCTGCATCACAGTTGCTGGGACTTGGAATGAACTGGGAGGCAGCAATCTGGGAGGGAAACCTGGGGCTGTGTATTGAAAATAAGACCTAAGCCAAGACCCTAGAGCCACACCTTAACACATGGGCCAGAACACAAATATAACTTGATGGTAATTCCCACAGCTTTGAGTCACTTCCCCAAATCATTGCCCTAAAGGCTGCGATTGGTCCAGAGTTCCTAGGATTCAGCCTGAATTTATAGGCACCCCAGATGTGTTTAGGAGGTATAGAGAGGTTGGGAATGAGGCCTCATGAAGCAAAAGAATTTTTCAGACAAAAAATTAGGCTCTTCCTCTGTCCTGTGTCTTGCTCTGTGGTGACTGACTACACAGAAAGAACAGAAACTAAGTGAAGAAGGGAGGATTTGGGTAAGTTGCTAATTAAGAAATTATCTTGGCAGCTTGTCAGAAAAATAGATGAGTGGATAAATGTGGTGGGAAAATTTAGGATGGACAGGGATGGGTCGAGATGGCATTTAGTTCAGTTGGTACAGTGCTGCTCTGCAGTCTCTGAGGCCCTGGGTTCAATCCCTCGCACTGCAAAAATGGGAGAAAGACCTGGCAGCCCACTTCTGAAACAATCTCAGAGCCAAAGCAATCAGCCATTGAAAACCCTATGAATAGCAGAAAAGCTCTGACATTGTGCTGGGTATGGCACAGGGTCGGGGAGTGTTTCATTCTGTTGCACATAGTGTCGCTGAGTCGGACCCGACTCAATGGCACCTAACAACAACAAAAATTCTGTGCTCATGAATTCAATATTACCAATAAACATCACCCAGGAGTCAGACATAACGAAAGGGGGCTTTTAAGCTTGGAGAACTACCAACAGCTGAAGCCTTCCCCGACAAGCAGCTAGAGCCTTCTCCAGCCACTTTTTCTTAGATTTTCTCTAGCCATCCAGCCATGTCTTCTATTAGGAGCAGAAAAACACTGACATAATGTCAGCCCTGACACGGTGTCGGGGAGTGTTTTGTTCTGTTATATGTAGGGTTGCTATGAGTTGGACCCAACTCCATAGCACCTAACAAAAACAACAACAACTTGTAAGTGTTCTACAGTTCATATGTTAAGTACTTATTAAGCAACTACTACTACTGTGTGCTGGCTGGGATTTAGCTCAGTTGGTAGAGCGCTGCGCTGCAGTCTCTGAGGTCCCGAGTTCCATTCCCAGCACCACAAGAAGGACCAGGGAGAAGGACCTGGCAATCCACTCCCAAGACAATCCCGAAACAGTCTGCCATTGAAAACCCTATGGGGGTCACTATGAGTCGGATACCGACTCGATGGCACTTAACAACAACAACAACTACTGTGTGCTATGGACTATTACTAGTCCAGGGGGCAAATGGTTAGTAAAATAGACCTAGTTCCTGTTCTCATTGGCACTGTCCTCAGTGCTCCATAGGATCCTTACCTTTCACATGTTCAAAATTAAGCTCTGTCCCTCACCCCTTCTTTCCTTCCATTCCTGTCTTGGGTAATGACACAATGGTCACCTGGCCACCTGGGTGTTATGTTTGAATTATACTCTATAAATCCAATTTAATTTCATAAATATCTCTTGGATCTATCCCCTATTTTCACTGCCCCTGTGTTAGTTCAAGTTTTATTGTCTATCACCTGGATTAATTCAAAAGCTTTTGAAAAATTTGCAATATTATGAACTTGTCTTACCTACAACACTCTCCATTCTGTTGCCATCTTCTCTTTATAAAATGTGACCTCTTAATTCACTACTTACCACCTGCCTTGTAAACTGGAGCAGATGGTCAAGCAGCACACTCATAAATCCTGCTGGGGCAGTATTCATGGAGAAAACTCATGGAGAAGGACAAGCAGCTGCCTTTTCATCATGAACAGTGATGAAATCCTGTATGTTTTAGATTCTTAGAAGGGGACCTTGACACTGGATTGGCCTCTTTATTAGTGTAATTAGGGATACACCAACTCCTCCCCTAGTATGATTCAGACACTGTGGTGGAATAATCCTGAGAAATGGCAGAACTTGCCGGGCGCGGTGGCGCACACCTGTAATCCTAGCAGCTGGGGAGGTGGAGGCAGAAGGATCGCAAGTTTGAGACCAGAGGCAGTCTGCGTAACTTAGCAAGACCCTGTCTCAAAAAGTTAAAAAAAAGGGGGGTGGGGGTGCAGCTCATTGATCTAGCACTTGCAAAGCATGCAGGCGCGAGGCCCTGGGTTCAATCCCAGTACTGCCAAAAAAAAAAAACGCAGAATTTGGCTTCAGCCTGTTTTACTGCCTCAGCATTTTGTAGGTAAAGGAACGCCTCTGTGGCCATGATTGGCAGCTAGGTATAATCCTTGCAGATGCAGTTGAACGGCAGCTACCTAGGAAAAGATCCAGCTCATCAGCTCATAGTTGGGCAAGAGCTAGCCTCTTCCCTTGTATGATGGGAATCTAAGCCTTGCTATTGACCAGGATTTAAGAATCTCAAGCCCTGGGCCTCTGCTGATTTCTGTAGAACTTAACAGAAGGTAATTTCTTTTTCCATCTGCAGGGGAACTTCTTGGACCAGTTAATTCTTTTTGATTGTGACCCATATGACAAGGCTCAAACTCCTTAGGGTAACACATAAAGTCATCAAGATCTAGACTCTTTGAGAATATATGCAGTGTGTGTTAGCACTCCATTACTGTAACAAATACCTGAGAGAAATTAACTTAGAGCAAAAATTTATTTTGGTTCATGGTTTCAGAGGTTTCAGTACATGGCTTATTGGAGCCATCCCAATGGGCCTGTGAGGAGGCAGAGCATCATAGTGAAAGGGAGTAGTGCCATAGTGCAGCAGATATTCTCACATCATGGTGGCCAGGAAGGAGGGAGGGAGAGAGATTAGAAATTGAGACAGGGAGAGGGAGAAGGAGAAGGAGAGGGAGAGGGAGAAAAAGAAAGGAGGGAGAGAGAGAGCAAGAGAGTGAGAGAGCAAGAGAGAGAGAGAGGAAGAAGAAGGAGAAGAAGGAGGAGGAGGAGGAGGAGCAGGAGAGGAGGAGAGGAGGAGGAGGAGGAGGAAGAGGAGAAGGGAAGGGAAGGCGAGTGGAGTGGAGGAGGGGGGAGGGGAGGGTCCAGGAGAAGATTTACCCTTCCAGAGCACATCCCTGGTGACTTACTTTCTTCAACTAGGCCCCATCTCCTCCTAGCCCATTTGTTGTTGTTGTTAGTCAGTGTCTGACTCATAGCAACCCTACGTACAACAGGTGAAACAGTATTGTTAGGGTTTTCAATGGCTGATTGTTTTTTGGGAGTGGATTGCCAGGTCTTTCTCCAAGCCTACAGTTTTTGGTGTTCCCAGGTGCTCTTCCATCCATGTACTAACCAGGCCTGACCCTGCTTAGTTTCTGAGATCTGAAGGGATCAGATGCCACAGTGGTATGGCTGCAGGCATTAGCCCATTTAGCTATGATTAACCTCTCAGCACCACCAGCTGGGGACCAAACCTTTAATATATGAGCCTTTGGTGTACTTTATATCCAAACCATAACACAGATAAAACCATATCCATTGTTGCCTACCCGGTCCCCTACTCCTCATCTCTTCTCTTCTTTTCTTTTTTTTTTTCTTTTCCAGTATTGAGGAATTGAACCCAGGGCCTTGTGCATGCCAGGGAAGTGCTCTACCACCAAATTGCACTGGCAGCCTCTTTTATGTTTTCATTTTAAGACAAGGTCTTGCTAAGTTGTATAGGCTACCTCTGGCCTTGAACTCATGACCATCTTGCCTCAGCCTCCTGAGTTACTAGGATCTTAGGTGTGCACCAATGCTCCCGGCACACATATATTATTCATAAGAAATTGTCATCAGGTAGAGATTGCCTTGGTTAATTTTCTCCTGCTATAACAGAATGCAATAGACTGGGTAATTTTTAGTTTACTTAACTCAGAGTTCTGGAGTCTGGCAAATCTAAGAGCATGGTGCTGGGCCCTGGCAAGGGTCATTCCATGGCATAAGGTGGAAGGCAAGCTAACATGTGGGTCAGAGAGAGGAAAGTTGGACGAAGCTCATCTTTTTATCATGAAACTACTTCCACAATAACTATCTCATGCCTTCCAAAACAGCATTAATTATCATTCATGAGGACAGATGTGGAGTGATCTAATCAACCTTTTAAAGGCTCCAACTCTAGTACTATTACAATGGCAATCAAATTTCAACATGAATTTTAGAGGAGATATTCAAACCACAGCAGAGCCAAAGGGAAATTCGATGTTTGTAAAGATGATTTCTCTTTCTTATATCCAATTTTTATTTTCCACCATTGCTGTTACCATCCTATTGCAAAAGTCTCTTATTGGGCTCTTTGTATCTAATCTGGTTTGCTTTCCAGTCTACTTTCCATGTTGTAGCCTGAGTTAACTTTTTAAAATGCAAATAAATCTTGCCCTCACTCTGCCTAAAACCCTTGATGATCTTCCCATTGATTTTAGGATAAAGACAATCTCCTTAGAGCCTATAAACTCTCTAAGGTCTGTTGTCTTCCCATGGTTCTAGCCTCAATTTCCAGACCCTTTATACTTTGCTTTAGAGGTCTTCTTTCAGCTACTCATAAACACTGTTTTCTTCTACAAAGATTTCAACACATTGTTAGTTTTACTGGAGATTCTTGCCTCTTCTAGCCTAGTTAATTTATTTTTTAGATCTGCTTCAATATGGATTCCTAGGTGGGGGCCTTCCTCAGGGCATGAAGCATCTGTCATTTGGAACTTCACATTTAATTATGTTTGACTCAGGATTCTTTCTCTCCCTAGCTGGGAAGCTCCTCAGGGACAGTGTTTAATTTGGGGAGATAGGGACCTGTAGTACCACAGCTCTTTTTACAGTGTCAGGGGTGTAAGGGAGATTTAATACATTTCAGCAGAATGAATGAATAAGTGAATGAGTTGGGCTGCTTAGTTTTGGGCTATACAGTTACCTATGTCCTGGTAGATGCACAGCATGTGCTTTGGTGTAAAGAGATTTGGAGTTCATTGAGAACAGAAAGGGAAATCCCTACACTGAAAGCACTCAGTTTGGGAAGTCCCAGCGCTAAGCCTTTCTGAAGAGATGGTGGAAATGGTCACACAGGGTTACAATGAGCCCCTTTTGTTACTGTTGCTGGTGTCCCCCTTGTGTGGTTATACATCAGTATAAGATCTGAGGTGTTGTAAAGAATTGATCTTATGACACACTGTAAGGGAAAATTTGCTGCTCTTTTGGAAGTTTTGACATCACAGAGATGTCAGCTTGGCCAATTTCTGTTCTCCCTCCACCAGAACTAAACGGCAGTGTGCAGGGATGGAGCAAAAAGCTGGGCAGCCTCTAGGTCTCTTCCCTGCACTGAGCAGGAGTCCCCTGGCCTTCACCCCCAGTGCTGAAGCCTTGAGGCTCTTTCTTTCCTTCAGTCTTATAACCATCAGATACTCCTGCACCAATTTTCCTACAAAACACATGAATGGGATTTGTATTTTTAACAGACTGCCTCTCTGCTTGTTTTCAAGTTATCTTGCCTCAGCTGGTAGCAGAAAACATTTTTTAGTCCTAATAGCACTGTGGAACCAATATGTTTAGGAAACAAGCCAGTAGATATAGCTCTCAAACAACGTCTTGCCAGACACAGTAATAATTTTTAACTCCTTGGAACTCTAAACAGGCAGAAGATTTCAGCCAGAATGTAGACATTAGACTGAGTGTATAGTGTGGGTGGTTAAAGCAATCATCCTTTGTCTTTAAAACTTTGTGACTTTTCTGGAATTAGTAAAGGTCATTAATTAAGTAATCCCCAGGACTATTTTTTCAAATTGTAATCATATTTCAAGGCAATGGCCATGGGAAACAAGTAGCAAAGTGCTCTGCAGTATTCAAAAGTCACACAATAACAGGTCAAAAATTAAAAAGTCAATTACAGTCACTAACTTCTTAAGGCATTTTATGGTTTTTATTGCCCACCTTATGCACCATGAACAAAAAGAAGCAAGGAATAATTTAGAAGATGAACATTTAGGTTTATGGAAATAAGCCTTTAGTGGTAAAGATTTATAAGATATGAGGTACACAAAGTGAGGGTTAGGAAACCTTGAAGAAAAAAGGCAAACTGTTAGCATATTAATAAAAATAACTGCAGTCAGATATCATCGATTATGTCATGTCTTTACAAAGAGTACCTGAAGGAAACATATATTCTGTGTTTAGCTCAGTTTGTAGAGCGCCGCTCTGCAGTCTCTGACGTCCCAGGTTTGATTCCCAGCACTGCAAACATGGGAGAAGGATGTGGCAATCCACTCCTGAGGCAATCCCGAAACAATCAGTCATTGATAACCCTATGAGGGTCGCTATGAGTCAGACACAACTCAGCGGCACCTAACAACAGCAATGATACCAAGGGAACTGATGCATAGAAACTTTGTTTCACTTCTTTCAGATGTTGAGAGACAATGAATGAACAATGGAAGGGGGCAGAGTGAATGGGGGCAGGAGAGGCAAGTATAGGAAGGAGGAATTGGGGAGAGCCACATAAAACAGGGAAGGGTCCCACACAGTGTGATTGTGGAAGTTCTCATACTGTAAAAATGTTAATCGCTAATATTCGCTGAGTGATTTCTAGGTGCCAGCCCTGGCACTTTTCATAATCATCACTTTATTTAATTCTTTTAATAACTGTGTAGAGAAATTTCCTGTATTTCCTTGCATTTTATGGATAAAAAAGCTGAGGCTAAGAGAGGTTCAGTAAGCATCTGAAAATCATATAGCAAATAGCAGAATCCTTTGGCGCTGTAATTTCTGTGTATAACTGGGGACTTCAAGGGTTGGGGACTTGAAGGTAGGGACTTATGGGAAAAGAAAAGACAAATACAGTGGGGCAAAGCTGGGCATGGTGGCACACGCCCATAATCCCAGCAGGAGGATCACAAGTTTGAAACCAGAGACCAGAGGCACTCTGTGTAATTTATTGAGACCCTGTCTCAAAAAGTAAACAATGGGCTGAGGGTGCAGCTCAGTGGTCCAGCATTGCAGAGCATGCAAATGCCAGGCCCTGGGTTCAAACCCCAGTACCAAAAAAAAAAAAAAGACAGTGGGGTGCAGGGGGCCAGGAAGCTGAATGACTCCAAGGTACAGAAGTTTATTTCTGCACATATTTTATACTTTTACAAGCAGGAAATGTACTATGTTAAAAACAACTGCAGCTAAGTAAATGATTTGTTGAGAGAGCGAGGAGTGTACTAGTTATTCCCAGCAATGCAGCCCATTTGATCATGGCAAGCGGCAAGTAGTTTACGCATAGGGATCTGGAGTCCAGCATGATGTCTCAGGGTACAAAGATCGGTCACGTCCACATGCTGTTCCTGGGGAACTACCTTAGTTCCTCTGCTGCCAAGTCTTCCGGGCAACTCAGCATTTGGCACGTCATAAGTGCAGGTTTGTCCTGAGACTACCTGTGCAAGTCTCTATACATAACCATTATCTTCTCCATGACTTGGGGGTCATTTCCTTGACTTGGGCACTTAGAAGATGACAGGAATAATCTAGGTAATATGTATGTTGTTGTTGTTGTTAGATGCTGGAGAGTCGATATCCAACTCATAGAGACCCTACTATTGTCAGTGCTTCTCTGCTGTTCGTAGGGTTTTCAATGGCGGATTGAGTTTTGGGAGTGGGTTGCCAGGTCTTTCTCCCAAGCCTACAGCACCTGGTGTTCCCAGGCCGTCTCCCATCCAAGTACTAACCAGGCCCAACCCTGCTTAGCTTCCAAGATCTGCAGGGATCTGATGCCACAGGGTCATGGCAGCAGATAGGTATATGTATAGTGTTTACATATGTTGTGGTTCCATTTGTTTGTGAAGTTTTCTCCAATAAAGATATGTTTCAGAAGTGCTAGGAGTAAATTGGCCATCCCAAACTTGCTGTTGCTAGTGCTTCTTGTGGGTTTGGGCTTATGTTTAGTATACTTGAAAGAAACTCATTCTAGCCTCAGCAATCATCCTGTCCATGCCATTTTTTTTCTCTCATGGAACAAGTTAAGGGATATGTGAGCCAGAGTCCCTCTAAGCCACTGCTGATAAAGCAACCAAAAACTTAATTCTCTCAAGGCTCCAATTGGAAGGCAAAAGGGAAATTATGCATTTATGGGAAATAAGACATGGCTCTATCCTCCCTAATGTGAAAGGCAGCTACAGTTGTGAGAGAGATGTGGTTTCAGTGAAGAGTAAATGCAAATAAATAGGGCCAAGTAAATAGGAAGAAGCCTGCAGCCCGTGGTGTATAATAGCATCAGATCTCTGAAGCTAAGCATGGTCGGGCTTGGTTAGTACTTGGATGGGAGACTACCTGAGAACACCAGGTGCTGTAGGCTTGGGAGAAGGGCCATGCAACCCACTCCCCAAAATCAATCAGCCATTGAAAACCCTATGAATAGCAGAGAAACACCAACAATACTCTTTTTCCTGTTGTACCTAGGGTCGCTGTGAGTCAGACACTGACTCAACAGCAACTAACAATAGCAAAGAGGAAGGAAGGCATATTTTAATCATATTACTAATGTTTTCATTTATTATGATTCTATATCCAGCATATATGTACAAATAAGGCCAAATAATATAAACTGCTTAGAACTCCTATAAAAAATTTTTAATTAAAATGTATTAGCATGTCTATTTTTTATTTTGGGGCTGGGATTTAGCTCAGTGGGGAGAGCGCTGCACTGCAGTCTCTGAGGTCCCGGGTTCAATTCCCAGCACCGCAAAAATGGGAGAAGAACCTGGCAATCCACTCCCAAGGCAATCCCGAAACAGTTAGCCATTGAAAACCCTATGAGGGTCGCTATGAGTCGGATACTGACTCGATGGCACCTAACAATAACAATTTTTTATTTTAATTCATTGTTTTTGTTTTAAATTAGAAATAATAGATAAGTTCATTTAAATAAATTGATTCAGTTTATAAAAATGTAATATTTTAGGTAAAATTTTTAGGAACAGTAATGAAAATCAAATGTTTAGAGAAAATCTATCAGTGAGTAACTAATTGTGTTTTTGTAATTTGTTTAGGTTTGGGGACATACTCTACAGTTGTATTTTATTGAGAACTTCCTATGTGCTAGGCTCTTTGCTAAATATTTTGCATGTATTGTCTGATAATCCCAATTTATAATCCTGATATTATTGCCTGCATTTTACATGTAGAAACTGAGGCTGGCAGATGTTAAGTGACTTGGCTAGGATTTTCTAGCTAGAAACTGGTTCGAAGCTGTGACCCCCAAATCAGGATTAAACTCAGCTCTGTTGAAGGAAAAGTCTGTGAGTTTAACCATTTAAGCTGCTCTGCTTTTCCTCTCAGGGGCTGTGGTTTAGCTCAGTTGGTAGAGTGCTCCTCTGTGCTCTCTGAGGGGCTGGGTTTGATCCTCAGCACTGCAAAAATGGGAGAAGGACCTGGCAGCCTACTTCCTGAACAATCCTGAAAATAATCAGCCATTGAAAACACTATGAATAGCAGAGAAGCACTGACACAGTGCTAGGCATGGCACAGTGCCAGGGAGTGTTTCATTCTGTTGTACATAGGGTCGCTGAGTCAGACCTGACTCGAGGGCACCTACCAACAGCAGCCTTTCCTCTCAGATTAGTATACCATAAAATGATTACAGTATAAATGATGTCTCTCCTTATAATAGTATAAGAAGATTATCATAGTGTTTTACTTCTAGGAATGGATGGACACTTACTCAGATGCTGATTTTTATAGATCATAGCTCAAGGAACAACAGCAATGATGGCTCAAGGAAGCCAGATGAGGAAGGTGAGGTAGAGATGCTCCCAAGTACAGTGGGCCCAGTGAGCCTGGGACAGTCTTTCTGGTGAGTAATTTAGCAATGCAAATCCAAAGCCTTAAATATGTGCTCTTTGCCTGACCCAGCAATGCTTGTCCAAGGACTTATCTTAAGGAAATAGTTGGATCAGTGTCCAAGGTTATGTAGCAACAGAAGAGATACCATGTGGAATAGGTTACTGGTAATAAGCTTGATAAAGATGCCTTGAAGAGGCTTTTGTCTGGCACTTTATGTTGTTTTTGTTGTTGATTTGACTCATCGTGACCCTATGTACAACAGAAGGATGCACTCTCTGACACTGTGCCATGCCTGGTACTATGTCAGTGCTTCTCTGCTATTCATAGGGTTATCAATGGCTGATTGTTTCAGGATTGCTTTGAGAGTGGGCTGCCATATCCTTCTCCCATTTTTGCAGTGCTGGGGATCAAACCTAGGGCTTCAGAGAGTAGAGAGCAATACTCTACCAACTGAGCTAAACCCCAGCTCAGCCAGTGCTTTACATAAATTTATCCAAAACTGATTTTCTGTATAAAAGGAGAGAATAGAATGAAATCTTCCCCTCTTCCATTTACCTTTTTGGATTGGCCATAGGCCACAATTCAGAGATTTTTTTTTTCTTGGTCAGGGTCTTGCTGTATAGTTCAGGCTGGCCTCATACTCAAGATCCTCCTGTCTCAGCCACCCATGTAGTGGGATTACGGGTGTGCACCACATCTGGCTTCAAAGATGTTTATAATGGTGTTGTTTAACTAGTGAAAATTTAGAACAACCTAAAATATTCAATATTAAGGAATTGGTTAAATTATTAAGTATCTATACAACTGAGTAGCATGCCGCTATTAAACTCACAATAGAAAGATATTTATAATATATTCCTAAATGAACATATGGGGCTGGGATTTAGCTCAGTTGGTAGAGTGCTGCACTGCAGTATCTGAGGTCCTGAGTTCAATTCCCAGCACTGCAAAAATGGGAGAAGGACCTGGCAATCCACTCCCAAGGCAATCCCGAAACAATCAGCCATTGAAAACCCTATGAGGGTCGCTATGAGTCGGATGCCGACTCGACGGCACCTAACAACAACAACAAATGAACATACACCCTACAGCAGTATGATCCTGTTTTGGTTAGAAAACAAACATGATTGGCCTTAGCAACAGAGGGCTGAGAAACCACTGTGGATAATATCTATATATTACTTAATGTTTTTCTGAACCGAAATTAGGGAGACTTTTGAAAACCCCTCTGGACTTTATCATTTAGAATCCTGATTATTTTTTCTTTTCTTTTTTTTCTTTTTCTTTTACTAACTTCTTTATAAAAGAACCTTTTAGTTCATTTGAGCCGGGCAAGGGGAAGGGAGACTTTCCCAAATTTTGGCCAAAAGTTTGCTAAAACATGTATGTACCTACATGTTTCTCAATAATTTAAGATTTATACTCATCTCTGACTACCTACTCTTTGAGTGAATATAACTCTGTCATGGCCTTGCCTGGGGTTTAGAGCAGAATATTCAAACTGGCTACTGGCAAGACACATCTGCCCTTCAAAAGGATTTTATTTGGCTTTCACTGGTTTTTTCTTTGCATTACTAGGGGGTTGAACCCAGGACCTTGCACATTCTAGGCAGGTGCTGCACCACTGAGCTGCACCCCCAGCCCTTTTTCTTTTCTTTTTTTTTGAGATAGAGTTTTGCTAAGTTACGCAGGCTGCCTCTCGCCTTGAATTCGTGATCCTTCTTCCTTAGCCTCCCAAATCACTGGGATTGCAGGTATGTGCCATGGCTCCTGGATGGCATTTACTATTTAGAAAAACCATTTGAACTATATGCCAACATTTTAATGCTAAGGTACTTTACATTAAAATTTGAATTTTTAGTATCACTGGGAAAAATAAATCAGAGCACTATATATTCTCAAATCTAATCCATACCCATATCTAATCTACAAGCAGATTTTTGCGGTTCCTTAAATGGAAAAAAGTTAGTTCTCAGTTCTAATCCATTCCTTTCCTTCAACTGCTCCTTGTCCATGAAGCAGTTGAGTAAATATGATAATGAAGTGATGGAGAGCACTGAGAACATTTCATTTACAGGCGATGATGATGAGTGTGATGAATAATAGGTGAATTATAATAATGATAAATACAATAATAAATTACTGCATTGTGTTGTTTTTACAACATGCACAGCAGTTCTATAGTTTTCCCCAAACCAGCTTCAACCGCAAGTCTAATCCACACACAATTCTGTTGTACATCTGATTTTTTAGCCCTCTGAAACTGTTGGAAGGCTGTGTATTAGATTCCAGAATATACTGTGCCTAGCAGTCCTGCATCACATGCCCATCAACAAGCTAAGAATAGCTCCTCATCCTTTTGGTTTGGTCTTGTGTCCACTACTTTCCACAGTCTCTAGCAGTCCCTATTGCATTCTTTTTGCTTATTTATTTTACATTTATTTTTTAAGTCCTGTGTATAAGACTCTGTGTGTAAGAAATCTAATGAATTCACCTATGTATCATTCAGAAATTGTGTTAACTTTTATACTGGTTGTCCAAAAAAGTGAATAAATATGCTCCATTTGCTTAGGTATGTTCCTGGCATTTCTCTAGCTGACATGGGAATGTGTTAAGTCCATCAATCAATCAATCAAAACATCCCTATGCCTACTGTGATAGACATTGAGGACATTGGGATATAGGACATGGTTTATACCCTTGTAGGGCTTGTTCTTCATTTGTATTTTGTTACTATAATGAAATAACTGAGGCAGGCCACCTTTGTAAAGGGAAGAGATTTGTTTAGCTCACAGTTCGAGAGGTTCAAGGGCATGGGGCTGTTGTCTCAGCTATGGTGAGGGCCCTCTTAGCTTCATCACATCATGGTAGGAATGCATGTGTGAGGAAGAGATCCCATTGTAAAACAGGAAACCAAAGACACTGGGGCCCCTAGATTTCTTCCAGAAGCAGCACCCTGGTTGACCTAAGAGCCACCCACAAGGCCCCACCTCTTAAAGGTCTCAGCTCCCAGCATCACTATAGTGAGGACCAAGTGACCAATACATGAATGTTCTATGGGCACATTTAAACTATATCCAAACCACAGTGGTGATACGACCCTGTAGCTAGTAAAGTCTCACCAAATGCTGAGTGCCTACAGTATCTGGTTAGAGAGACTGAAAGTAAGTGCTATAGGTGTTTCTGTGTGAGTGGGAAGGATATAAAGGCCAACCCCAAAAGAAGATATTGTCACGGATGGAACAGGTGGCGGTCAACCAACCCCTCAGTTCTTGTGGTGATGGAGAAGATGATTCTTTCCACCCACCCATGGTGAAAGGCAAGTGACACAAGACAGGAAGTGGTGGCAAGCGGCAAAGAAAGTTGGTTGTCAAGCAGATACAACCCACAGATAGACAGGACTGTCACAAGGTAGTACAGCCCCTAACAGGAAGCGTTTTCTGGTTTTATGGCAACCTGGCAGGGTGGGGGCAGGTTGCTTCCTCTTGCACCTGCTGACCTACTTTTTGTATTATATTACCTCTCTTCTATGCATGTTCTTACCCATACTTCAGTCTATTTTAACTAGATCCATGAGCTTCTGTGCCTAAAAATGAGATGGTAATGATCGGATAATGAGGCTGGGCACTAAGGCTCAGATTTTCTGTAAGTGCACAGGCCTGAGCTGGAGAAAGTCCCCTGCTGTGGTTTGACATCTGTACATCTGCTATCTAAGGAAGTCAGAAACCATCTCCCCGCCGAGTTGCCAAGTTTGTCCCCCCATCCTTCTAATGTAAAAGTTTCTTTAAGAACTTAACTTTACTGGGCACGGTGGTGCACGCCTACAATCCCAGGGGCTTAGGAGGCGGAGGTGGGAGGATCGCAAGTTCCAGACCAGAGGCAGTCTGCGTAACTTAGCGAGACCCTGTCTCAAAAAGTAAAAAAAAAAAAAAAATGTGCTGGGGGCACACATAGTGGTCTAGCACTTGCAAAGTGTGCAGGCGGGAGGCCCTGGGTTCAATCCCCAGTACCACAAAAAAAAAAAAAAAAAAAAAAAAAAAAAAAAAAAAAAAAAAAAAAAAAAAAAAAAAAAAAAAAAAAAAAAAAAAAAAAAAAAAAAAAAAAAGAAAGAAAGAAAAGAAAAGAAAGAAAGAAAAGAAAAGAAAAGAAAGAAAAAAAAAGAACTTTAAGTTCTCCTGAGTGTCCCACTGCTCATATTTTAGATAATTTCCTCCTCTATCAATATTTATCAGGGAAAGTTCTGGCACAAGAAGACCTTAGATTGTATCTGAGAGTTGGCAGGATTTGGGAGGTCGCAAACTTCTGTTTACACATGACTTGTGCAGGGGAACTTCAGATTTCTAAGCTCTAACCATTCATGCTATTTCAAGACTGCTGAAGTGGGACCAAGAGTGTTGTTGTTGTTAGGTGCCATTGAGTTGAGTCCAACTCTTAGTGACGACAGAAGGAAACACCTCCTGACATGGTGCCATGCCCAGCACTGTGTCAGTCCTTCTCTGCTATTCATAGCATTTTCAATAGCTCATTGGTTCGGGATTGTTTTGGGAGTGGCCTGCCAAGTCCTTTTCCCAGTTTTAGTAGTGCTGGGGATTCCAATTTGTGGAGGCCATATTATGAAAGCCTGCAGCCATAGCACTATGGGGTCTGATCCCGTCAGATCTCAGAAGCTAAGCAGGGTCAGGCCTGGTTTGTACTTGGCTAGGAGACCGCCTGGGAACACTATGTCCATAGGTTTGGGAGAAGGACCCAGCAACCCACTCCCAAAAATCAGTTTGCCATTGAAAACCCTATGAATAGCAGAGAAGCACTGACGATAATGTTTCACCTGTTGTAGGTAGGGTTGCTATGAGTCAGATACTGACTAGAGGGCACCTAGCAACAGCAACAAGATGTGATGAAAAATGAGAGAAGACAGTCAAGCAGGCAGAATGAAGTAAATAGAAGTGGGAGTGTGGTGGGAAATTTAGAGGTTACCAAAGTCAGCCAGTTTGGGGCTCAGAGATAACTAAGGGAGCCATCCTGGGAACAAAGGGGTGCTGTGGAAACTTCTTTCCCTTTTATTTAGCAAGAAAAGATGACAGATACTTTTCATACATTTGGGGAAATAAAGGTGGCAGCAGCAGTTAGCAATGGCAGCATTATTCCTAAAAAGAATATTTGCTGCTTGATTTCATCATTTAATGGAATAAAATAGTTCTACATGAGACAGTCAAGCTTGGGCTTGATTTTTTTTTTTTCAATAGAAGTAGTTAATTAGCAGACTGTTGATCCTGTCCTGCTAGTTCAGGGGCCTAATCAGTTAAATTGGATTAACAGTTTAGCAAGCTGCTTCATTACTGAGTAATTGCACATTATTTAGAGTTGCAAACAAAATGATTATCTTAAGTCACATCATCTTTTAATGGAATAAATACTGAACCAAAAGTCAGGATTTTTGACCCACGTGGCATGTAGTTGGTTGATACTCAGTAAATACTTGTCAAATATCCTTAATTGAAATTTGCTTGATGTTTACAGTTCTTGATTTCTGGAGGGAAAAAAGGAGTTTGAATTGATTAGAGAGATTTTGCACCATCACATTCTTTGTGCTGTCAAAGTCACTTCCAGAAATAGGAGTTGTTGCTGTTGTTGTTAGGTGCCATCGAGTCGGTATCCGACTCATAGCGACCCTCATAGGGTTTTCAATGGCTGACTGTTTCGGGATTGCCTTGGGAGTGGATTGCCAGGCCCTTCTCTCATTTTTGTGGTGCTGGGAATTGAACTCGGGACCTCAGAGACGACAGCACAGCGCTCTACCCACTGAGCTAAATCCCAGTCCAGAAATAGGAGAGAGACCTAGAAATCAGGGAAGATCATCCCTTCTACTGCAAACACTATCCTCCCTTTTGCTTTTCTGGTATTTTATTTGTTTCTTTTTTGTTTTCGTTTTCTTCATTGTACCTTGTTTGAAAAACAGTACCAGAGGCTTCCATCTTGAAACAAAATAAAAACAATAGGAATAATAAGTTTGAAAATCTCTAAAGTATGAAAGGAGTGATTTAATTCAATTCCACATCCATTTACAAGCCACTATGTGCAGTTTTAATACATAATTCTCATGACTCATTGAGCATAAATGAATTCTAATGTGCTTCTGATCTGCTTGGATTGTTGAACATTCCTTGAATTTACAGAAGATCTTATCAGGCATAATACCTACAAACATTTCACAGATCTTAAGTATGAAAAATAATCTGGTAGATAGAGAGTGGAGTAGGGAAATGAGAAGGAGGAATTGTAGCAGCTTCAACAAAGGTAAGGAAAGAAGAAATTCAGGCTGTGTTTTTGAAGAAACAGCTATGTAAAGAGAGATGCAGGGAATATTGGGCATATGTATGGATAATGTAGTGGCAGAAAAGAATGAACAGGAAGTTTTGGTGGGAGTCAGAAATCCTGGGTGCCTCAATGAAAATCCCAAATATTTTGCCTGTGGGCAAGGAGGAAGCAAGGTGAAAGTTTAAGTTTTATTGTTAGGTGCTGTCAAGATGTGTCAGACTCATAGCAACCCTCACAGGGTTTTCAATGGCTGATTGTTTCGGGATTGCCTTGGGAATGGATTGCCAGTCCTCTCATTTTTGCGGTGTTGGGAATTGAACCTGGGACCTCAGAGACTGCAGAGTAGTGCTCTACCAACTGAGCTAAATCCCAGCCCTATAAGTAGGAGAGTGATTTGTACCAAGCTTTGTTTTAGAAGAATTAGGATATGAGTGAAGGATCAAGAAAGGGCAAGAACTGGAAGCCAACTAGAAGTCATAAATAACTAGAAGTCACAAGCTATCTTTTTCTTTCTATCTGTCTTTTCTTTTGTTTTCTTTCCTTTTCTTTTCTGATATTTGCAATGAAGGTGGAGAGAGGGAAAGAAAGCAACAGTTTCTGTGGAGGTTGGCATTAGGGTGATCTGAAGAGAGTTGTGCAAAAGTGACCCTAAGATTTCTAGCTTGCGTTGTCAAGAAAATGTTGGTTTATTAAAAATTGAGAACAGTTATTGATCACTTACTTCGTGTGGGCATAACTCTTTAATCCTCACAATTCTGTGGAGTCAGTACCATTATTTATTATAAATGAGAAGCCCGAGGCACTGCAGTGGAGCAACGTGCCATGGGAACATTAAAGCCAGGAGTTAGACACAAGTAGGCAGGGGTCAGGGTGATGCTTATCAAGGGAAGATGCACTTTCCTATTTAGAGAAAAGAAGCTTTCAGTGGCATTTCTGATGAGGAAGGTGCAGATACAAGCTCTAGCAATGTCATGAGGCTGTGCTTCCTGCTGCTTGCTGCTTTCATTTTCTGTTTCATTATTAAGGACTGGCTGCTGCCTTTGAAGTGTTGTACGTGCCATCCCTATTTCCTTTTCTTTTCACCATAAAAACAAAAAACAAAACCTAGAGTTTTGAAGACTTTTGAAATGTGCCAACACTCTGGTATAGTGTAAGCACCCCCTTTGTCATTGCTTTGACATTTGTGAATCACAAATATCAGTAATACATTTCAATTAACTGGGATTGATGATGAAATGTTTAATAAATCTACTGCCTAGTCACATGAAATGATGCTGTACAGAGCTATATCCAGATATAACAGATTCTACGTGACACAGAAACAAAATATTCTCTTGAATGCTTGTTTTGTTTTTAATAATGGATTAAGAAATTTTAATAGCAAATAGTACCCAATATGTAAATATTCACAACATTCAATTTCCAGAATGCATCCTGTGTAGAAAACATGTTGTTGTTGTTGTTGTTGTTGTTGTTGTTAGGTGCCATGAAGTGAGTTGGGTCCAACTCATAGTGACCCTACATACAACAGAACAAAACACTCCCCAACATTGTGCCACACCTGGCACTATTGTTGGTGCTTCTTTGCTATTCATAGGGTTTTCAATGGTGGATTGTTTTGGGAGTGGGTTGCAAATCTTTCTCACTAGCCTGCAGCACCTGGTATTCCCAGGCATTCTCCCATCCAAGTACTAACCATGCCTGACCCTGCTTAGCTTGTGAGATCAGGAAGGATCAGATGCCAGGGTGCTATGGCTACAGACATGTAGAAGGCATAATAATGCTGAATTTATCTTTTTAAAAATCAATTATATCAGTAGAGTGGGGAATACAAGTCTTAGTGGGAGCTTTTTGGGAAATTGGTTTTTGTGTAATTGAAAAACAGTTAAATAGTCATGATTATAGAGATCTGCAAATATTCTGTAATTAGTACTTATAAGTATATTTCCCCAGAGAAAATTTTGGGTAATGTTTTTTAAGGATTCAATAACTAAATATTTGTAATGAAAAGCATTTTTCTCTGAATACATTAATCACTAGATATTTTCATCATAAAAGTGCTTATGCTACAAAGTAAGAAAACAGTAGAAATTTTAATTTGGACTTCCAAGGGGCTTGTTGCCTGCAGTGGTAGCCCTGTGGCATCCGATCCCGTCAGATCTTGGAAGCTAAGCAGGGTCGGGCCTGGTTAGTACCTGGATGGGAGACTGCCTGGGAACACCAGAAGCTGTAGGCTTGGGAGAAGGACCTGGCAACCCCCTCCCAAATCAATCTGCCATTGAAAACCCTATGAACAGCGGAGAAGCACTGACAATAGTGTTTCCCCTGTTGTACAGAGGGTCACTATGAGTTGGATACCGACTCGATGGCACCTAACAACAACAAGGGGCTTGTTAAATGACTGAAAAATAAAGTCTGTTATTTTACTTAATGAAGAAGGCCAGTACTGCTTTTGTTCAGCTGTATCTTGTTATTTTGCCTGGTTAGCAGGACTCTATCCTTGTTTAGGAATTCACTTTCAAGAAGTTGTCAATCCTTAGTTGAAATAATAAAGTGACTGGGTACAGAGATAAGGGGATGTATGTCTGAGGAATATTGATGGAGAGTTGGACAGGGCTTCAAGCCCATGAAAAATTAGACTCAGGTTTGAGTGCAGATTAAATATATTAAAATTTAGTGGGTTCAGATTCAATTTGCATTTGGGTTTAAATTCCATGCATACATGGCAGAGCTTCAAATTGAACCCAGATCCCAACCCTGAACCCATCCCTCCAAGGATTTTTAATTTTTTTCTGAACCCGAGCCTGAAACCAGTGAAAAATTGGATTTGGGTTTTAATGTTTTTGCTAAATTAAAAAATTGAAAAAACTTGAACTAAATTTTATTTGCCTATCTACACATAGAATTAAAATTTTAACCTGACATTGGGTACTGTGGCTCATGCTTGTAATCCGAGGGACTTGGGAGGTGGAGGCAGCAGGATTGTGAGTTTGAGGCCAGAGGCAGCCTGCATAACTTAATAAGACTCTGGGTCAAAATAAGAAGCAAAAAGTGGGTTGGTTGTGCAGCTCAGTGGTGGAGTACTTGCAAAGTATGTGTGAGGCTCTGGGTTCAACTTCCCAGTACTGCAAACAAACAATTAACTTAGAACCTAAACCCTCTAAAATTTAACATATTGAACCCACACTTGAACCTGAACCCAGTATTTCATGTGTTTGAAGCCCTGGGTTTGGGGGCTTAATTGATGCACTGGATAGAATGTAATTAGGCCCTTGAGCAGGACAGTGCAATTAAATATGTCAAAGAGGGCGTAATTAGGTGGGCGGCTGAATGGTGTAATTACATTCACAAGAGGGGGCCATAATTAGATGTGAGTCAAGGCGGTGTATTTGGATGCCTGAGTTGAGGATATAATTACCATATGGGCAAGAAATTAAATTATGTGTGTGGGTGAAGTATAATGAATGTGTGGGAGTCCATGTGAATATGTAGGTAAGGGTACCCAGAAGTGAATAGGTTGGGTGCAGTGAGATGCATGTTGATGTTCTTGTCAAAAACTTGAGAATTTCATCAAGAAAGGCATGGTATCTGACAGCAGTAGCATGGTAAGTGACAGACTTTTGGGTCATTCTAAAAGAGTGCAAAGCAAAATCCCTGCCTTTCTGACATGATTTGATATCTGAGTCTAATACTGACATTGATTCTTAATAGTCTCACTTGCCGGTCTTCTAAATACTGAATGGTTGTGTAATTTTTCTAGCTTTAAGACACAACTACATACGGAAAGCCATTGAAAACCCTATGAGGGTCGCTATGAGTCGGATACCGACTCTACGGCACCTAACAACAACAACAACATACGGAAGGCCTGAAACCGTAGCCCTGTGGCATCTGATCCCGTCAGATCTCAGAAACTAAGCAGGGTTGGGCCTGGTTAGTACTTGGATGGGAAACTGCCTGGGAATACCAGGTGCTGTAGGCTAGGGAGAAGGACTCTGCAACCCACACCCAAAAATCAATCTGCCATGGAAAACCTTATGAACAGCAGAGAAACACTGACAATAGTGTTTCACCTGTTGTATACAGGGTCACTATGAGTGGAATACCGACGACTTGACAGCACCTAACAACAACAACAACACATAGGGAAGACTTGCTTCCCCTTCCTATCAAAGAGAAAAGAGTTTGGAGGGGATTAGTAGGGTGAAGAAACAAACAATAAAACCCTATTTTTACCACCCTCTCCAACAAAAAAGTTCACCAAAAAAGTTTTTTTCTTGGTATTGTCAAGTGCTAAAGTAAGCATTAACTCTTTTAACTAAAGAGTATCGCTTAAAGTTACTTATGGAACAAAGAAAGCAAAACTTAACTGGGATAGCTTAATTATCTTTAAAGTTCTAAAACAATATTTATTCCTAAATAATATAACATTCTCCCTATACAAGAGCAACAAAACAATGAGCATAGATTACAGGTAAAATGGGCAATAGAGAGGGGTATGAGGAAGCCAGGGAAGAAGAATCAAGCAACGTAAGTGCAAAAATTACTCAGTGCACCTAAGAACATCATATCGAAGCAGGGAAGTATGGTAAAATTATAATAATCTGATACAGTTGTATTGAAACAATAGATGCTGGACATGGTGGCACACACCTGTAATCCCAGCACTTGGGAGACTGAGGCAAGAGGATTTGCAGGTGTGAAGCCAGCCTGGGCTATATAGAGAAACCCTGTCTCAACCAAACAGCAGCTGTGATCGCAGCAACAACAATATGGGGTCTTTCATAGCTGTTTTAAAAAACAAGAGCACATTGAAAATACATGTTTGTATGTTCTTATGTTTGTTGAAACTCAAGATATTTAATTGACCACTATTCACTTATTAATGGTGCTTAAACTGATTACATCTATGGCTCAATTCTCATAACTCCCTGCACCTCAGACCCTCTTCGAGTCTCTCTAAGGCTCAGGTTAGTTCCCACAGAGTTGTAATATGGATAGGCTCCTAGCATTTTGCTTCTGAGGTTTGAAACTATTTGGATTCCTCATGTTCCCAGGAAATCTATATTTAAGGTTAGTTATGTTTTACCACTTGTATGTAGGGACATTGTAGCTTGTTGCCCTAATAACTGGCTCTGCCTTACTTAGTGGTTCTATGGGGTTTTTTTTTTGTTTTTTTTTTTTTGGTTTTTTTGTGCTGTCCAGCCAGGTCTGAATCATGGCGACTCTTCATAGGGTTTTCAGTGGCTGATTGTCTTAGAATTGCTTTGGGATTGGATTGCCACATCCTTCTCCCATTTTTGTGGTGTTGGGGATTGAACCTAAGGCCTCAGAGAGGGTAGGGTAGCACTCTACCAACTGAGCTAAACCCCAGAACAGTGATTCTATAGAACACTTTTTATTCTTCAATTATAATTTTACATCCATGCATTTCAAAAGTAACTTCTTTCAATGACTATTAAATTTATAATCAGAGGTGCTCTTAAAATGTTGTGTATTCCTATGAAAATATTTATCACAGCACTGTTTAATCCAATGCTTGCTCCATCTATTAAGTGGTTAAATTTCTTTTCCTCCATGCATTTTTTGCTTTCTCCCCTCTCTCCAAAACCATCTCAAATTCTAAAGCAATTAATGACTTATTGTGGTTAACTCAGGGGCTTACATAGGTGATATAATTATCATTCAGGGCATGTGGTTATGTCTGTGGTGGAGAAGGTGAGTAGGTACAAGGTCCCCTTGCATCCCCAATTGAGGTCACAGTGCTGGCTTTGCTACTTGGGGTGGGGATGAAGTCCCAGATCATTGGCTGTTTGTTGTCTTGTGTGGATTGCATGTGGAGGGGAAGAGGAGGTGAGGGATCTTGATTTGGAAATGACTGCTTCATTCATTTAATTATAAAGTGCATTCTGGGATGTTCTAGTACTATTTACATAACGCACAAAAAACAGGATTTAGATTCTTCAGATTTTAATAGCATTCTTTCAGAAGTCATAGTGTCAACCAAGAATATTTTCATAGCTGGTATTACAGTTTGTTTCTGAAAAAGTTGTCTACCCTCTAACAAGTGTTTTTTTTTTTTTTTACCATCATGATGTTTTTGTTGTTGTTAGGTGTGGTCAAGTCAGTGTCCGACTCATAGCAACCCTACATACAACAGGTGAAACAGTATTGTTAGTGTTTCTCTGCTATTCATAGTGTTTTCAATGGCAGATAGTTTTTTGGGAGTGGATTGCCAGGTCCTTCTCCCAAGCCTATAGCATCTGGTGTTCCCAGGGGTCTCCCATCCAAGTTACACCCAGGCCCCACCCTGCTTAGCTTCCAAGATCTAATGGGATTGGAAGCCACAGTGGTACAGCTGCATGCTTTACCATCATACATGCCATAAAACATGAAAGAATCGTTTTGTTTGCCTTTGTTTTTTAACCTATTGGAGATTATCTCCTAGACTGGAAACCCTAGCCTCTTTTCTTATGCCTTAAAACTTCAAATCTTAGCTTAAATGGTACTTCCTCAGGGAGATTTTCCCTAAAGTTATAGCACTCTGTAGTTTCCTGTCACGTTAGTTCAACTCTGCTTTTTCCTGTTAGAATATGAGCTTCTTGAGCAGGGTACTTATCTCCATTGTTTTGGTCACAGCCCCAGCTACCACACCAGCTCCTGGTCCACAAGAGGTGCTCGACAAATAGTCATTGTGTGAAAAGGGAAGTTAGGTATCAGGGCTGTTTAAGGGGAGGCACATGTGATGCAGATGCTGGAAGATAAGACTAAGTGGCATCTCAGAAGCAAGACTCTGAACAGCTTTATTAATTAGCTCATGGGGCTCATGACTATTCTTTAAGTTTGGAGATTAGTTTTTTTCATTACTGGGGAGTTGAGCCCTGAGACTTGCTCATGCTAGGCCGCCAATAGGGCCAATTGATCAAACATATTATTTTTGTTCAAAATCTATGTAAATCTTCAAAATTGAAAATACCTTACACAAATATAGATTATGTACTATAATAGTTTAGAAAGATAATGATAATTTTTCCTGCCTGGGAATTTAATTTTATTAGGATATAGTCATGTACTAATATTATATACTGGGGATGCAAAAAAAAAAGTATACACATTTTAAGAGATGTTATCTATGTATTACTTTTTGAAGTTGAATTATGGTAGCAAAGTGTACATGATATTTCAATGTGCACATGAAACAGGATTTAGCAGAATAAGAATATGGTGCATTATAAAAAACAGAAAAATGGAAGTTTTCATCCCAAGAGGTGTATGCTTTTTTTTGTCACCCTCTTGTTAACATAGGACTTCATAGTTTCTTGGTGCTGGTCAAAGCCTTCTCTGTATTTTAATTCTCATGATTGTACTGGGAGATGGATGGGATGGTCATTATCATGTGTGATTTCCAGTGAGGGCCTGGGAGGTTGAGGGGCCTGGAAAATGAGAATCTGAATCCCATAGTTAATATAATGTGGTCATTGAGAAGATGGCCATTAACAAAAGAAATGAAAATAGATGAAACACTTGGGACAAAGATCCATGGGATGAATTATCACCTGAGCAAGACTTGAAAAAATTTTGAGCTCATCACTTTATTTAATCTGTCTAGTCTATCCAAATCAATCCTTTCACTTAGAATAGTATTTTTCATTTATTTATTGTGGTACTGGGGGTTGTACCCAGAGCCTCACACTTACATGCCTTGCAAGTGTTGGACCACTGAGCTGCACCTCCAGCCATTTTTTTTTTTTTTTTTTTTTTACTTTTTGAGACAGGGTCTCACTAAATTATGCAGACTGCCTCTGGTCTCGAGCTTGTGATCTCCTGCCTCGGCCTCCCAACTTGCTGGGATTACAGGCATGCGCACTGCACCCAGCTTCTAGAGTAGTATTTTCTAAGTGTAGCAGGAATGTTATACTATATGTTCAGATCCAGTAGATAGCTTCTTGCGTGGTGGTGGTGGTGTTAGGTGATGTCGAGTCAGGTCCAACTCATAACAACCGTATGTACTACAGAACGAAACACTCCCCAACACTGTGCCATGCCAGGGACTTTGTCAGTGTTTTTCTGCTATTCATAGGGTTTTAGATGGCTGATTGTTTCAGGAATGTCCTGCTAGGTCCTTCTCCCTAGGCTGAAGCACCCAGTATTGCCAAACTGTCTCTCATCCAAGTACTAACCAGGCCTGACCCTACTTAGCTTCCAAGATCTGGTGAGATCAGATGCCGGGTTGATATGACTGTAGACTCTTGCATGGGTGCAATACTTGAAAAAACAACATGCAATGTCATTATAAAAACACTCTATCAAAAGCGTAATATTCATGTAGTGGTGGATGACCAAAGTTTCTTCCTTTGTACTTTACCCAAGAAGAATACCTTGTCCTGCATCATTCTGGAAAGTATTGGCCATTACCAAGTTGAATATTCCATGCCTAAAATAGAATAATGATAATATTATTTCAGACAGCTAGATAAAAACACATAGTATTGTCTCAATTAAGTTTTCCTCTCTGAAAGTTTTGGTGTGTTGTTTTTGTGCACTGATGTACTATCAATGTCCAGCAGAGGACATCTAGGCATTTCAGAATATTTATTGAAATGAAATGAAATGAGTTTGCTTGTGTGAGGGCTAGCAGTTAAGAAAATGAAGAAGGAGCAAGTAAATATTATCTGAAGAATGTCAGAAGTAGCCTTTATTGTTTTTCTCATGAATTTTTTGATTGAGAGCTTTGGGAGGGGGAGTAATGTTAATTATGCATAGGCATAATAGCTAAATTTTCTGCTAATAAAATTATTGTAATTTTTACGATAGAGTTGGATAAATCACTGTTTTATCTTGTTCCACAAAAGCCCATGAGACCTATGCATTTCATAGCTTAGATAAGTCCACCAACTTTGTTCAAAGGAGGAAAAGAATGAAGAAGGCAAGGAAGATGAGTGGCCCACCATGTTAGTGGCTTAGTGACCCGCTTTGCATACATTATCTCATAATCTCCAATAATCCTCTGCAATATTATCCCCCTGCAAAGATAGGAAGCTGAACACAGAGAAGTTTGCCAGCTGCCCCACAATCCCATAATCCTATGATTTGGGAACTAGGAGGCAAGTTTTGTCCCCAGGTCTGTGTTGCTACTTCTTGTTGTTAGGTGCCATCGAGTTGATGTCCAACCCTTAGTGACCTTACGTACAACAGGTGAAACACTATTGTCAGTGCTTCTCTGCTATTCATGGGGTTTTCAATGGCAGATTGCTTTTTGGGAGTGGGTTGCCAGGTCCTTCTCTCAAGCCTACAGCACCTGGTGTTCCCTGGTGGTCTCCCATCCAGGTACTAACCAGGCCCGTCCTTGCTTAGTTTCGGAGATCTGACAGGATCAGATGCCACAGAGCTACGGCTGCAGGCATTTGCTGCTTCTCAGATCTGCTCATGTTAGGACCAGATTCTTCCCTGAAAATCTGGAGTGCCCAGTCCACCAGGTTCACAGACCTCTCTTTAACAATTAAGCAGGTTTTAAATTGGCTTTTGTAACTCAAACTAAATATCAGTCGAGGATGCATTAACCTGCACTTTTCAAGCAAACTCTATCCAAATGGCTGGGGTTTAGCTTAGCTGGGAGAGTGCTTGCTCTTTGTACTCTGAGGCCCCTGGGTTTGGTCCCCAGAACTGCAAAAAAAAATTAGAGAAGCACCTGGCAGCACATTCTTAAAACAATCCAGAACATCAGTATTGAAAACCCTGTGAATAAGAAAGAAGCACTGACATAGTGCCAGGCTTGGCATGGTGTCAGGGAGTATTTCATTTTGTTGTACATAAGGTTGCTATGAGTCAGACTCGACGGCACCCAACAACAACAACATATCCAAATGAATATGCAAATATACATGTTTACCTCACTGAACTCAGATCATACTTTTGTCTTTATTACTGAACCAAATCCTTGTCAAGGTTACCAGTGACCAGCAGGTTTCTAAATCCTGTTGTGATTTGCAGCTGTTATGGTCCTTATCTAGTAACAGCATTTGATATGTTTTTTCCCGTTCTTATTGAGATGCTTTTTTTTTCTTTTAACTTGAGCCTTTCTTGGACCTCTTCTCTCTTCTGTCTACATTCATTTGCTTTCTAGTCTCCTGACTTTAAATACCTATGCTGAACTTGTCAACCTTGTAACTCCAGGAAAGACAAGTTCCCCAATGGCATGCTCTATTGCCTACTTGACATTGCCTCTTGGATGTCTAATGGGCCTGACACACTTGAGGTATTTAAGACGGAGCTCTGAATCCCTCCCCCAAACATGCTCCTCCCGTGATCTTCCGTATCTCCATAAATAGCAAGTCCATCTTTACAGCTGTTCCAGCCAAAATGCGTGGCACCATTCTTCATTCTTCTCCTTTGCTCTTACCCTGTTTCCATTGCATTAGCAAATCCATTTGTCTTTCCTCCAGGGTATTCCACAATCTGGCTGCTTCTTACTCCGCCACTACTGTCACTCTAGTCCAAGTCACCAAAATCCCTAGCCTGGATTGTTATGAGAAACTCCACCCTGGTCTCTCTTTTTGCCCATGGGGTCCTAAAGCCTGTTCACACAGGAACGTAAGGTAATTTTGGCATGTGTCATAATGTCACTCCCTTGCTCATTTCCATTGCCTTGATTCTCATCTTAGAATAAGAACTGAAGTCTTTACAACACCTGGCAAGGTTCTACAGGATTTGTTCCCCACACTCCACACTAGTTGGCTCTATAATCTCTTCCCATCCTCTCCCTCCCTTGTTGACTCACCACCAGACATAAGGGGCTTTTTGCTCTCCCTTCCCTATCCCAGGAATGTTCTCTCCTCAAGGTCTTTGTGCAGGTGGTTCCCATAGATATTTGAATGGCTCACTTCCTCATCTCCTGCAGGGATTTGCTCACATACCTCCCAGGAACCCTTCCCTATCACCCTATTCAAATTGCAGTTTCTCTCTGGAAGCATCTCCTGACACTCTCATGCCAGGGCTTACTTTCTCTCTGTAGCCAATATTACCAGCTGACACAATGTTCATTTTCCTCACATATCTTTATTTCTTATCTCTTTGTCCCATTACCATATATGTTCCAAGGGAACAGGGGTTTTCACTTATGTCCCTGTCACTCAGGACAGTGCCTGACACATAACTGATACTTATAAATACTTGTGGAATAAACAAACAGCTAAGCATAAATACTTAAATCTTCATCTAACAAATTATAGATCTGACCAAGATTTTTCTAGGGTTCATTCCAAACCCTTCTCTCAGGAGTGATAGAGAAAAATGCCATATATTCTTCTGGAGGTGTTAAAAACTGTTCCTTGCTTCTCCCTCTTCTGTGTACTCTGTTGATGTTGTTGTTAGGTGCTGTCAAGTCGGTATCCGTCTCGTAGCGACCCTATGTACAAGACGTGGAACACTATTGTCAGTGCTTTTCTGCTGTTCATAGGGTTTTCAATGGCAGATTGATTTTTGGGAGTGGGGTGCCAGGTCTGTCTCCCAAGCCTACAGCACCTAGTGTTCCTAGGTGGTCTCCCATTGCAGTACTAACCAGGCCCAACCCTGCTTAACTTCTGACATCTGATGGGATCAGATGCCACAGGGGTACGGCTGCAGGCCTGTGTATTCTGCTCTGGAGTTTATTGGACTGATCTCCCCCGTATTAATGGTGGGAATTCTTAATTGCTGGCAAATGCTTAGGCATAGTATTTTAAGCACTGTATCTTTATCAACAATATTTCTCTATCTTCACTTGTTTCTCTTACATACTAGAAACCATACTTACATACTAGAAAACCTTTTCATGCTGTATTAAGTGCCTACCTTAGCTACCAATGAACATAGAGACTCCTGAATTTTTTCCCCCTGGTTTAGTTACTTCATGGCTTTGTGAGGCCCTTTTACTGTATATTCATGTATTATCCCACTTATTCTTTTGGTATCGTCCATATTATTGGCATAAGATTCATCCAGGGTTGTTGTTGTTAGGTGCTGTCAAGTCAGTGTCAGACTCTTAGCGACCCTATGTACAACAGGCAAAACAGTATTGTTAGTGCTTCTCTGCTATACATAGGATTTTCAATGGCTGGTTTGTTTTGGAAGTGGGTTGCTGGGTCCCTCTCCCAAGCCTATAGTACCTGGTGTTCCCAGGCAGTCTCCCATCCAAATACTAACCATACCCTACCCTGCTTTAACTTTTGAGATCTGACAGGATCAGATGCCACAGTAGTATGGCTGCAGATTTCATCCAGGGTAGCTTACTTAATATCAACATGGTTATTTTTCTGTACTAGTTATATGTGTGTAAGATCTTCTTCCAAAGGATCCAAGCCACTGTGCACTGTTCCTGTAAACAGGAGATTCTGTACCCAGCCATTCTTGCTGACCCAGCTAGAAGAGGCCAAATGATGCATTTCATTTTCAGGGGCTATTATTGGGTTTCCATCTTCCCTGGTACTATAAATAGCACTTCAGGGAACATTCAGGTACAGGGAACATTTTTTTTTTTAACAGTCCAGTCCAGTGTTTGCAGAAGAAAGTCACATGCTGTCTGGTTTGACACAAGCTGTTTGCCCCTTAATGCTTCCTGAGTTGCAGACAGAACAAACCAGAAGGTTCATTTGCTCATAAACATGGTATTTACTCTCAGTAAATATTTTTTTGTCTTTGCTTATGCTGTTTCCTCTGCCTAGCAAAAATCTGGCTTACTCTTTAAGGGTCATCTCAAGTGAGAAAGAATTCCCTGAGGTGGCCAGACAGAAAGGCCTCCTTGCTCCACATGGGCTTTACTGCAGCAGGTGGGGCAGATCTCTTCTGCAGTGACTTATGGTTCAGTTTGTTGCCTAAGCCTGTGTGTTCACACTCTTCTCTGCCTCAGCCCCAAGCTGTAAATCCTGAGGCCTAAGACTTCTGTGTCCTTATATCGCTCCCCACAGTTAGCATAAGAAATGCTCAGAAGCCTTTGTTGAGTGAATGGCTAATAGTGTGAACAAAATTGCGATCATGTAGGGGAATAGAATTCATTTGACTTTGTTCCTAGCTTAATATCTTGAAAAATCATCCTGTGTTTAGCTCTGATTTTTCTATTTTCCTTAGGAAACACCTTCTACTATGTGCTTGGCCAATTTGAGAAAGAAAAACAATGTTATTATATTTAAAAACACTTCAGGGAGTCTTTTTTTTTGTTTTGCCTTTTTAAATTTCAAAAGAACAGGATAGTTTGTTTCCTATCAGCTTCTTGGCATCTTTCTTACCACTTGCTCTTTTTGCCAGAGCCTAAGGCTTCATTCAAATTCCTCCAAAGGGTCAGCTGTAAACAATGATTTTGTGAGCAGTTGTGTATTCTTTGCAGTGAAAACCCGCCTTGTTTTCTGTTGCTAGGCAACCCCATTCCAGCTACCATTGAAGAAATGTGCGGTGGTGGGAAATGGTGGGATTCTGAAGAAGAGTGGCTGTGGCCGTCAAATAGACGAAGCAAATTTTGTCATGCGGTAAGAGAGAGCACCCACAATGTGGCCTCTGTCTTCTCTCCTTTTCCCACCCCTCCCATAAGCCCTGGGCCTTTGGAAACCAGTCAGTTGTGATTAACACCTGTAACACACTCAAGCTTCCCTTCAAGCTCATGTGCCAGTGAGTTCAGAGAATGGGGAGGGAAGCAAGGGAACATGCCTAAGAAAGCACAAAGCCAGGGCAGCTCAGCAGTAGCAGAGGTACCCACTCTGCTGCTAATAAGAGCAGGAGGGAAAAGTGGAAATGCTCAGATCCTCTTTTAGATTATACAGCTGGGTGATTAAAACTATTTCATTTTATCCAACACCCTTTTCTTAGTTTGTCACAAAAGCATTTGAAGGTAGCAAGTGGGCTTTGAAGAGGGATTTGATATGTGCCTGACTAGGAAAATTGGAAAACAATGCAAAGAAGGAGGAAGCCTGATAAAGGGACTGAGCAGAGTGGGGGCTTGGCCTCAGCTCCAGTGGAGAGCGGTAGGCCCCTGCAGCAGTGTGATAAGAAATCAATCACTAAGGAACATCCCATCCGAGAGCAAGACCGACTTACAGCCCCAGTGTGCACCTTACTGGGTGACTGTGAACAGCCATGCTTAGCAGCCAAGTGCAGAAGCAAAGATGGCAAGTGATTATTTCATGCAGGGAGGAGACTGTTAGGGTAAAGGAAAGAAGGACAGGGAATGACAACATGGGGGGCTCTAGCTAGGGAGGGAGCAAGGCCTGGGCAGGATAGGGAGTGGGCTCTGCAGTGTCTGAGGGTGAATGGAAGGGGGCCAAAAGGAAGGGCCATTCAGAGCCTGGAGCGGTGGGAGGAAGGCCAGAGAGAAGCAGAATGAATAATAAGCTGAAGCCAAAGAATGGCCCACTGGAGTAGAAGATTGCAGAGCTTAGTTTATGCAGGGATGACTGGACACATTGTAGAAAGATAAGACCTTTGTTATTGAGGAAGTAATGGAACATTGAGGCTTGGCTGGGTATGGGGTCTCTCAGGTGGATCCCAAAGTCTCACAGAAGTGGATATGACTATGAGCCAGGCACCAAGAGATTCAGTGGCCAGAAAGGCGAGCATGATTGCAACCATGCAGAGGGCAGAGCGCTGAGCAAAAGGAGAGCAAGACACTGGTGTTTACATTTATTTTTAAGGATTAAAAAGTAATGGTTTAGGAGTGGTAATAGATAGTTAAGACAACACTAGACCCCAGGCTCTGAGCTAAGTGGGGTGGAGGGAGAGGAGAGACTATTGAGAGGATTTCAGGGGAAGCATTTTCTTAGGGGTGGGCCACATTTCCTCTCAGAGTGGAAGACTTGGGCTCCTGAAAAGACACTTTTATCTCTCTGCTGAAGCCTGCAGCAGAGTGAAGGGTCCTTCCACGCCTGTCTTTTCTTCACTGACTACCAGCATTGTTGCTGTTAAGAGCTGTGGCGTGGGTGTCCAACTCAGCCACCCTACGTCCAATAGGAGAAACATTATTGTCAGCGTTTCTCTGCTATTCATAGAGTTTTCAATGGCTGGTTATTTGGGGATTGTTTTGGGAGTGGGTTGCCAGGTCCTTCTCCCATTTTTGGGGTGCTGAGGATCGAACCCAGGGCCTCAGACAGAGTGGAGCAGCATTCTACTGAGCTAAACCCCAGCCCAAGTAGTATGTGAGGAGGAAGAAATAGATAATGTTAAACTCACAGCTTCAGAGAAGTAGTTTCAAACGGTCTTGATACAATACAGAAGGAGGCAGCACAATAAATGTATTTTGTATTACTCCCGCCTCTGCGTGTGCGTGTGCACATGCCTGTGCACCTACCCTTAGAATGATGAGTATTTTCGACTTAGCATGTGAAATGATTTTCGAATTATTGCTTGCCCATTTGCAGATCTATTTATAAATGAGTGCTTAATAGACTTTTTGGGACTATGTTTAGAAAATGGAGATGTCATACGTTCAAAATGGAACATTTAATGGGTCAGCGTGGACTAGAAATCACATGGTATGTCTGTTCCTAGACTATCTTGTTGTTAGGTGCCATTGAGTCCATATCCGACTCATAGTGACCCTATGTACAACAGGTAAAATGATATTATTACTGCTTCTCTGGTATTCATAGGGCTTTCAATGGCTGATTGTTTTTTAGGAGTGGGCTGCTGGATCCTTCTCCCAAACCTACAGCACCTGGTGTTCCTAGGCGGTCTCCCATCCAAGTACTAACCAGACCCGACTCTTAGTTTCTGGGATCTGACAGGATTGGATGCCACAGTGGTATGGCTGCAGGCTATGTATAAATATATACATATAAATTTTAACATAATTTTATGATTTTTTCTATTTAGAATTTCCTCTCTACCAAGCCCATTCCTAGGGGAAAAAGACCTGGCAGCCCACTCCCTGGACAATCCTAGAACAAACAGCCATTTAAAACCCCGTGAATAGCAGAGAAGCACTCACATATGATAGGCAGGCACAATGTTGGGGAGTGTATTTTTCTGTGGTATGTAGGGTTGCTATGAGTCAGACCCAACTCGATGGCACCTAACAACAACAACAACAAGCCCATTCCTAACCCATTTCTGCTCTTAAATTCAAAGAATATTCATTTCTAACCAGTTCTGTGATCAGATCTCCTGTAGCCTCATAAGGACTGTTACTAAGTTGTTTTAGCCATTAATATCTGTTAATTGTGCCAACAAGTGATAATGCAAAGTTTGGAACACTTTAGTACAATTATTCCTCATTAGAAACAATTTGACGGTATTAAATGTGCCTCTTATGTAAATCTTTGTAATTATCAATTTAGGAGTTGAGGAGCAAAAATTATAGTGTGCTTTTCCTAAGAAAAGAGATACAGGAAAGTATCCCAGATATTTGCACTTGAAAAGAAAGTTTACCCAGAACATAAGGCAGATAGTTATATCAAAGTGATTATCATCATTTTCCAGAAATGCATTCATAAAACATTATTGTTATAGGCATTTCCCTCTGTTACAGGCTATAGCCAGTATCTGCAAGTTTTTCTTGACTTACTCTGGTAGTAGATATGAAGGGATCTAGACATATGAATTAAGGAACACACAGAAAAACAAAGTATTTACACTTGAAAACCAATTTGTTTTGTTTAAGAATGCCAAAACAAGTTAACAGCAGTCCACAGCAATATTTAGAGCTTACTGTTTTAGCATAACATGGTTGATTTTCAGATATTACTAAGGGCAATTAAGGTCCAAGCTTCTGTAAGAGATGTGTTCAAATGTTAGTCTGTGTTTTATCTTAGATGTTATCTTTATCTTTGCAAAGATCAGTTGAGTCACAAGGTCATGATCTGTACCACAGCTTCATGAGCCTGGCTCTTCTTGCATAAGTTCATGCCCTTGTGGGATCCTCAGGAAACCACATGAGATGTGGTGCTCCCATTAGCCTGTAGATGCCTCAAGGGCAGGCTCTCTGACAGGCGAGTCTCCCCTTAGATCCCCACAGTGTCCATTGTGTTTGCCCTCAAGGAGTATTTAAGAAGTCCCCAACTGGCTGACCAACTGACCTGTGGCTAGTTGCCAGAGAACTAGTTTCTCATTACCCACAGCAGACAAAGGGAAGATTCTAAATCAACAGCGACAAGTTTCTGCCTCTAATGTGGCAGGAGTCACAGGGCAAAACCAAAAGGAAGTCAGGGAACTGGAGCTGATCAATGAGTGGGTGTGTGGACAATTCCATCTCCCCAGGCACATTTGTAGGGGAAATTTAGAAGCTGGCAGAGACCTCAATATTTGTAAGATAACTTTACCTATAAATGAATGATAATTTGGTTTGCAGAAGTAAGCAAAAGTTAGAGATGTCCTGATGTGGCAGGAGTCAAGTTAGATGTGGGTGGAGAGGAGAAATTAGGACACAGTCATGAATAAAACCTAATGCAAACTGTAGGCTCCTTTGCGGTTTTCACAAATACAAATAATACATGTGCTTTAGTTATATTTTTATTACATACCTGCTGTGTGATATTTTGGCCTTTTAGTATATGTGAGACATCAAGGTCGAGACTTTTTTTTTTAATATTTCTTCTTTTAGTCCTTACAGCAATCCAATAAGAGAGGAAAAGTCACTTTCCTAGTTTTGTGTAATGGAGGAACTGAGGTCAGGCAAATGAATTAACTTGCCTGATGCCCCACAGGCAGAAAGCCATGGGGTTTGGATTTGAAATGGCCATATTTTCTATTGTAGGCATTCGTAAGACATCTTGACCAAGGAAAACACTCAGGGCAATGGTGATGTTTTGTGGTGGGAATGAGGTGACTGTTTCTCTTATCAAGAAAATATCACTTGTACTCTTTCTTTTGGCTGAACTGGGATGGTGCAGAATCACTACACTTCCTTGGATGACAAATCATTTTATGTTTACCACTAAGTGACCTATGCAGTGACCATATTTTACACAAAAATCAGACATGCATTGAGTCAGGAGAGTAGTACATTTCCCTGAAAGCATTGTTATTATATTTAGATTTTTTGGAAAAAGAAAGGATAGGATAGGCAAGTGTAATTCCTTTGTCTTTTAAGGTTTATGGGTGTGCAGAGAACACAGGAGGTCCTGTATCTTCTACCTCTTGAGCTTTAATTTCAAGCTTAATGCTATTTGTCTTACCACCTCAACAATATTTTAAAAGGAATAAATATGTTCTAGCTATTGTCTCTTTCCTTGGTAGATCATTTACCTCTGTAGCTGACATTTTCTTTCTTCTAAAACAGGACTCATTTTTTGACAGTCTTGAAGATGCTGATGGTTAATTACTCATCTAATGTCTATTAAAAGAAAAAGGTGGTAAAAAACAGTTATTTGTGAATTGAACTAGAATTAAAGTTCCTATTTGTGTCATTATAACTGATGTGATTTAAAAGTATGTAAATCATTCTAAAATGTTTGTTCTTACCTTTCTAGATGCAATCTTCCTCCCTTGTCAAGTGAATACACTAGAGATGTTGGATCCAAAAGTCATTTGGTGACAGCTAATCCCAGCATAATTCGACAGAGGTAAGAGTTTATGACTACTCTTCATATGGAATTAAAGAGAAAGGATTATGAAGTATTTATCATTTTAAAGGCAGTGTGCATAATACAGTTTAGGAAACAGGAAAACTAGCTGGGCAAGCAGGAAGGACAAAGGAGGAAGTTGTAAATAAACTAGGCAAGGTGATGGGAATCCAAACAGTATTTCATGCTTCCTCTGGGATTCTGTTTCTTGCTGCTAGAGATAATATAAATAACCTGAGGATCAATTGTTTTGGTCACAGAAGCAGCACAGAATACTGCTGACTCACTACTGAAATTGTCCAGTTTGCTGGCTTCAGTCTCAACTTGTTGATTAGCAACTGTGAATAAATTAGCAAAACAAAATAAAAATAAAGAAACAACCAACCTACTGCATATACATGCATTAAAGTAACAATATTCTCAGAATGTACAAGAACATGATTATATTGGTATTGATTACATCATATCATATCATATAGCATATTGAGGATAGCACATGGAAAATTCTTGTTCAGTAACAGTTCCAGAAATCTTGGCAGTGGCAATGGGAGATTCTCGGGGTATAACCGTAGTTGATGGAGCCCATTGGTGGGCTATCACCTGTTTGTTTCTAAGGACTGTTCATTGTAGAGAATGAGTCCATTCCTTGGGAAAGAGGAATCAGAGGACCAGTCATCACTAGGTACACAGACCTAGTGATGAGGGGTGAAATATCCAGATGTCTTGGGCCCAGGCACTTGTTGTTTAAGGAAGTCCTATATAAGAGAACAACACTGGTTTGTACTTGTTTTGGTTCATAAGTAGATTTTCCCATAAAATAAATATATGACAATGCAATCAATTTTTAATTTTGAGAGATTGCAGTGAAATTATCCTTCAAAAATATATCATTTTCTTTCACTAATGGAGAGGAGTATTTGTTTTCTTATACTGAAAATATTATTATATGAACTGTTAATCTTTTAAGTTTTTATCAGTGTGTTAAGTGAAAAATACTTTTTAAAACTTAGTTTGAATTTTTTTTTCTGCATGTAACAAGGCTGAGTAGGTATTGATTATTAGTATTGCTTTTTCTGTTAATTACCTGTTTGTATTTTTTCCCTATTTTTCCTTTCTTCTTTAAAGAATATTTTCCCATTGATTTATTGTTGTTGTTGTTGTTAGGTGCCGTCGAGTCAGTATCCGACTCAGAGCGACCCTCTGTACAACAGGGGAAACACTATTGTCAGTGCTTCTCTGCTGTTCATAGGGTTTTCAATGGCAGATTGATTTTTGGGAGGGGGTTGCCAGGTCCTTCTCCCAAGCCTACAGCTTCTGGTGTTCCCAGGCGGTCTCCCATCCAGGTACTAACCAGGCCCGACCCTGCTTAGCTTCCGA
>VMDO01012981.1:0-13631 GCA_007922755.1 Pedetes capensis | reverse complement strand
TTAGTCTTTATGAGCTCTATTTTTTAGTCTTTATGAGCTCTTCTATTTAAAAACTACTTCTTAAGACTATTTCTTGCCGGGCGCGGTGGCGCATGCCTGCAATCCCAGCAACTCAGGAGGCAGAGGCAGGAGAATCACAAGTTTGAGACCAGAGGCAGTCTGTGTAATTTAATGAGACCCTTTCTCAAAAAGTAAAAAAATAGGCTGAGGGTGCAGCTCAGTGGTACAGCACTTGCAAAACATGCAAGTACAAGGCCCTAGGTTCAACCTTCAGTACTACAAAAAAAAAAAAGACTGTTTTCCCTATCCAATAGTCCCCTCATAAAAATATTATGCTATATTTTTCTAATGAATTTATACTTACTATTCACATTGAAGATATGTAATTGATATATATTATTTTATCGCAAAGATTTTATTTTTTAACAAAAATATATGTTCATTATAAGAAATTAAATGAAAAAACACAAAGAAGGGAAGAAAACAAATATTTTTCTTTGATTAATTGAAGACTTCTAAGTTTTTAAATGCTTATAGAGTCATGAAAAATATTCTACAAAAATATGGTACAAGAAAGTCCCATGTAGTGTTTACCCAGTTTCCCCAAAAGGTTATATCTTAGATAACCACAGTCTACTACTTGGACTATTATTTTGAGTTGAAAACAAAATAATTTTCCAGAAGAAATGGAATTCCTGTGGAGGGTGTGAAATATTCAGCATACTACACCTAAGAGCAACAGATTCTGTTTTCCTGCCTGTATGTATGGGATTGGTAAGATTTAAAAAGGAAGTTGTAAAAATAATATTTAGAGCAAGATTTGGGGCAAGATGAAAGAGAAAGAGGGAAAAAGGAAGGGATGGGGAGAGAAGGAGCAATCTGTATGTGTTTTTGAGGAAGAAAATATAACTACCAATGGAGGAAGGACAGTGTCCAAAATCAAATATGGAAGAGGAAAGCAAACCTTTTGGTTAAGACATAAATTCAACATGAAGGGGAAAAATTGCATGGACAAGCAAGAATTGTTATTGTTAATATTGGTAAACATTTAGTTAACATTTATATATGCCAGCTTATATATGCCAGTTCTTTATTTGCATTCCCTCATTTAATCCTCAAAAGAGCCATGGTAGGTAGGAATGCATCCTCTGTGTTTTTTATGCTTGAAGAAAAGAGAGGTTGTTTTAATACAGTAGCAGAGTATGTTGGATCATCAACCCATTGCTTTTGGCCTTTTCCTTTCTTTGCTGGATCTCATAAGTGAAGAGCAGAAAGGGTCCATTTACAGGCTCACCTTCCATCAACATACAACCTTTAACCCACTGGACTTCAAACATGTTTGTTCAAATACTCTGCAAGATAATTTTTTTAATCCATCTTTTCTTTGATCATTTGTAAGGTGTCTAATTTTTTTTTGGTGTAAGGTAGAACTGTTGCCAAGTGTGGATTTTCAGTGCATTACTTATTTTGCATAAGCTTTAAGTACCTGTTGTCAGAATCTCAGAAGTGTAGATATAGCGCTCTTTTGATGTTACATGTCCTCATATGAAAGTCAGTGCTCTTTGTCAAATTAATTTATTAAGTTAACTTCTTATCATAAAAGACTGCCTTTTTAATTCAGATAAATGTTAGTGTGGGGCGCGTGCCTCCCCGTCCAGCCTGGAGGTTCGGACGGGCTGCGCCGCCACGCACACAGATACTAAACACAATTCACTCGGGACTCTTGGGTGAGGGGCGCAGACTCCTGCAGCCCTCAGGACCCTGGAGGAGACAGGAGACAGGAAAAGCCTCAGGTGCTTTTGCCTTCCAGGGGCAAACACCTATGTTGGTAGTCTCAGTGGTCAGGAGGAGACAGCTGTTGCTTCATCGGTGATCAGAGGGAGAGCAGGTTCTTTTCCTTGTTGAGGATTGCGACGGGAGAGTGTTTTTTCCTCATCAAAGGTCCGGGGGAGAGCAGCGGGAGAGGTGCTTCCTCATTGGTGGTCCCGGCAGGAACGGGCGAGAAGGCTCAGGAAGGGATGCCAAAAAGGCCGTGCCAAAAAAAGGTCGAGCTGCCGCAGCGCGGCTCTTTATGTAGCTCGCCCATGGAATGGCCTGAGCCAATCAGCTTTCAGTCCAGTTGTCCAATCAGGAAGGGTTTTGTACAAACGTGCAACCAAGTTACTTTTATTTTCCCTAGATTTCTAACTTACAAACCAGATATTCAAATGGCATTTTCCCAGTTTGGGAATTTTTGCCAATTTCCTCCCAATTTTTCCCTACAGTTAGTGTCACCTGATATAATCATCTCCCTTCTGACATCTGATTATTCAACATGTAAATAAGGGAACTGCCAAGAGTTTGCCTCCTGCATAAGATAAAGTACAATTCCTTTCAGTTTCTTCTAGAGATAACTCTTGCCTTTTTTCAGGGACAGTCCTTCAGAACCTGTTTTGGAAATGGTTCTTTTTTTGGCGGCCCTGTAGTTTTTTACCTTCTAGGGCAATGCATCATTGTGATATTTGGGATAATAGGACATACGACTTTCTTTTGTGAGATGGAAAAAGAAAAACTATGAAAAGAGATAGGGTTCTTTAGACTGTCAGATTAGTCCTAAGCAAGTAAGTTTTAGAAAAATGTATATATGGAAGTTGAGGATCTAGAAATTCATGAGGAGGTGGGAGATTAAAATGGGAGATTTGTAAGAACAGAGTTCACTCATTCAACAAATATTTTATGAAATCTACTCTGAAGCAAGAAATACAAAATCAAATGAGATTCAAGCCCTAAAGTTACTCCAGGTCAGTGGACATACCAATGGTCTTCGCAGCAATGGAGGACTTTTATACATTTCATGAATCTCTCCTGAAATTCATAACAAATTTTTCATATATGTGCATGTCTACATTTTTCATCAGCTTCTTCAAGGCCTCCACTTTCACAGGCACCAACTAAGTTATTCTATGGCAACATGATGTAGACATTAGAATTCTCAAAGCTTGTTTCTTGGTTTTCAATAGAGCTGAAAATTCAGTGAGCCATTTTGCCCAAATCAGAAGTTCATGATATTCCCAGGAGCAATATATATTGGGGAAAATTATTGTAAAAGGATGAAAACTGAAGCAAAATTGATTACCCTATTATGACATTAAAAATTTATTTTTGAACTTTGAAGCTAACCAACTTGGGAAATGATACTGTTTGCGCCCACTTAGAAAGAGCAGTAAGTCTGATATACCAGTGTATGTTTCCTTGCAGGCATAATCAAGGAAACAGTATGGAAGTGAGCAGTTTGGGGCCAAGAGTCTTACTGATACTTGGCATACAGGACACACAGAGCAAATGTTTACAGAATGGGTAAATACATGGGACAATGATTAAAGAATCTTCCCCAATCTGAATTTCTGGTTTAAGTTGTCTATTATAAGGAAATTTAAGATGCATGTGTTAGCACATGCCTGTAATCCCAGCATGTGGGAGGCAAAGGCAGAAGGATCTTGACTTTGAGGCCAATCTGGACAACACAGTGAGAACCTGACTCAAACAAATAAAGGAAGTTTATAATTTTTGGATGCCAGTTAAAAGTTTTATGTTCTTAAGCGGATAAGGTAAATTTTTTTTTAGTAACAAATATTTCAAAATGGTATTTTGAATGTTTCAAATATTTCAAAATGCTTAGCTAGGAAAAGTTTAGTTATTCTTTTTTTAAGAAGTTGACATGAATTAGGGAAACAAATGGGATGATTTAGAAGAAATGGAGTAAAAATTATAGTAGAGTTTATTTACCTTTTGAAATTTATAAATGCATAACTTTTAATTCTCTAGTGTTACCAGAGACTCACAGGGAGCAGAGAGAGGCAGGTCCTGAACATAGGTCCAGGAATGTGGTAGCAAGGCCCTTGTGTCTGGCATATAAATGAATTCATGTCTGACATAGAAACTACAGTAGAGAGTATAGAGTAGGTTTATTAAAGATTGTATATCATTAAGAAATAATTGCAGAGAAAACTGAGATACTTGGAGAATCTTAGGTAAACCTGCTAAAGAACTTAAAATAAACTGAATTTTCTGGATGAATCTGCATTTCTATTTTCCAGGGAAAGGTAAGGTCAAAGAGAACAGAGTTAAGCAAACTTCTAGAGGGAAAAGTACCCCAGACAGACAGAGAAGATGACGGGCCCAATATATGAGATAGGCGTGTAATTGATTGCCACAGAAAAAAGAACAGAGTAAAGGGCAAGTGGCAAGGAAAGAAAAAGAAGGAAAAAGAGAAACTGGATGCATATTTCTCCTAGTTTTAGCCCTGGGCACTACCTCTGGACACCTAGTGAGACAAGGACCCAGGGTCTTTGTTTTGTAAATGGCTCAGTGGCTTGGATAGGAAGTGGAACCCATTTGAAAATGTCCTTCCAAGGTCCTCAGAGACACATGTGGCTTCTCCATCATAGTGGAAAGAGAGGAGCCATCTTCAATCCCCTTTTCCTCCATATTGCCTGCTAATGCCTAAACTAATCTGCCTATCACTAGGAGGACTTGGTATGAGACCCTGGTAGATATTTGAGGTTCCTAATGTCAAGTATACCTTGAGTCATCTCTTCCCATACATGGGGAAAGTTTGAACAAATGTCTATTGCCTATAATTTTACTAAAGAAAATTGAAAGTGTGGAGGTAATAGCAGGGAGAACAATTATTTATTTTATTTATGGGCTTTTTAAACAATAATTTGGACCTTAAGGAAAATAAAATGCACCTCAAAAGGTCATGGCAATTGCTTTTTAAAATTTCATGACTTATGCCTCAGATTATATCCTTAAAATTTCCATCTCTTCTGCTGTCTGACTTCTTTTTTCTTTTCTCTTCAAACTCAGAGCAGTGTATCAGTGTTAGCATCAAGCTTTGGTAGTCACTGATAGCTATTCTACTTACGTCTGCAGTGATATAAGGCAATTAGAAGACAAGTGCTAAAACTGGAATTAGAGAAACCACGTTGTTGCTGTTAGGTGCCATCGTCCTTCTCCCATTTTTGAGGAGCTGGGTATCAAACTCCGTACCTCAGACACTGCAGCACTCTAACAACTGAGCTAAATCCCAGCAGAGAAGCCAAATAGGAAATGGAAGAAAGATGGCCCTGCAGGGATGTGAATCTATGGAGCCAGTGTCTGAGAGGCAGTATTATATAGTAGTTCTAGCTTTAAACTGTCATATTTCCATTTTCTAGTGCCTGTACTGGTAAGTATTTCTATCTATCAGCTATGTAACATTGGTTACTTAACCCCCTTCTGTCAATTGAGAATAAAATTATTTACCTTGAGGACTATTGGAAGATATGTGATAATGTAGCTACATCCAAGAAAAGTCATTCTGACTAATTGCTCTTCCAGAATTGCTACTCAGGAGGACTTTCCTGCTGGAATACATTCTGCTCTTTTGGATAAAATGTATTTTAAAATGCATTATTGGACTTATTAAATTTGGAGATAGCCCCAAAGGCATCTCTGGAATCACTGTGTTAATGTGTGTCCCATGTTAAGCCTGAGAAGGGGCTTCATGTGGTCCCAGGTCAGTAGCAGCCCCTGGTTTCCAAAAGAAGCAAATACAAAGTTTTCTAGAGGAAAGCTTTTAAAGAGTTCTCATGTGTCATGTTCAAACAAATATAAGCTCATAAGCAAACACTCTAAGCACAAGCCATCAATACAGTGAGTCCTCAGATACAAAAAGCAAACAGAAAGTAACAGGTAAGATGCCTGAGAACTCAATGGAGTTGTCAGATGCGTATATAACTAAACCTGAGATCTTTGTAGGAAAAAATGAGAAACCAATAAGAAAATATAGACATTAACTAAATAGACTAAAAAGTATGAAATGGGTCTTTTAAAAATGAATAATTATTGGAATGGGTAGAAGACAAATTAGTCATAACTGAAGAGAGAGTGGTGAAGTGAAAGATAAAGCAAAGATTTTCCAGATGTGAGGATTAAAACTTCTGAAGGTAAGGCAAAACAACATGAGGAGTAAGATGAGAAAAGCTAAACAGGGTCGGACCTGGTTAGTACTTGGATGGGAGACCACCTGGGAACACCAGGTGCTGTAGGCTTGGGAGAAGGACCCGGCAACCCACTCCCAAGAAACAATCAGCCATTGAAAACCCTATGAATAGCAGAGAAGCACAATAGTGGTGTTTTGTCTGTTGTACATACGGTTGCTATGAGTCAGACACCGACTCGAGGGCACCTAACACCACCACCACCACAAGGTGGTTTTGTGGAACTATACAAGAGATGAGGATTGACATTTTTTTCATAATTAATGAATAATGTAATCTTTAAGAACAGGAAACAAGAAAAATTAAACATGATCAATTCAATGACTTAAAAATACAATCCCAGAACATTTTACTGAAAATGAACTGAAGAGGTTTTAAAAAGCAGTCAGAAAGACAGATCACCTGCTAAAGAGTGAGAAATATACTAAAAACAGATTTCTAACAGTAAAAGTGGAAGTCAGAAAGCAGTGAGAAATATCTAAAAGCACTGAGAGAGGAAACTACCAACATAGAAATGTGTACTAGGCGACTATGTTCCAATATTTATTATGATGAAGGTTTCGATCAAAAGCATTTTCTGAAAAACTGAGATTGTTTACCACCACTAGATCTTCACCAAGAGAAAGTCTAAAGAGTGCATGTCAGGAAAAAATGTGTTATTCCAGAAGGGAAACCTGGGATGCAAGATGCAAAGAACTTACAAAGGAAATAGAGAAATCCTAACAAACCTGGTCTGTATAAAATGATAATGATTATACATTACTTTCACATATGACTTATATAGACAAAAAAAGACAATTAAAATACCTGAGAAAGATATCATGTAAGTTAAGAGGGGCAGTTGGAGTTGACTTGTCTTAAAGCTCTCATTTTGTTCTTATTTATTATAAGATCTGTCACTGTTTCTGGGGGCTGGGAATTCAGGAAGCACTAGAGTGAGCAGCTCTGACTCATGATAGCTAGAGCTGATGAAATGGCAAGCATTGAGCAGCTGGGGCTGGCCGGGCATCTCTCTTCATGACATCTCAGGGCACTCTGGAGTCTCTTCTTTGGGCTTCCTCACAGCATGACAGCCTCAGGGAAGTTGTACTATTAACATGGTAGTGAGTTTCCCCCAAACCTAGTATCCATAGGCATTAGCATAGTGCACAGCATCTATTTATTTATTTACTTTTATGTTTTGATTTTTCAGACCGACTCAAGCTATGTAGCCCAGGCTGACCTTGAACTCCTGGCAACCTTCCTGCCTCAGACCCATTAGGAATGTGAATATATGCGCTGCCATTTTAATAGTGTCACATGGGGAGTTACTCTGTGTCTCTTTCACCCTATTCTGTTGGCTGAAGTCCCATTCAGCTATAAGGGGGAAGAGTCCTAAATGTAGAGATGGAAGATCCATGTCTTGTTGGGAGGCGTTTTAAAATCACATTGTTAGAGGAGTACATATGAAAGGAGATGTGCCATCTTTAGAAAATATAACCATCTGCCCTTAATTCATAACAATTTTTTATCCTTCGTGTATTATTGTTATTAATATTATTATTTTGTAGTACTGGGGGAGGGGTAAGCCTCATACACGCTAGGCAAGCGCTCTGCCATTGAACCACATCCCCAGCCCCTTTTCATTTTATTATTTTGAGACCTTGTCTTGCTAAATCGTGCAGCTGCTTCTGGCCTTGAACCTGGGATTCTTCTGCCTCTGCCTCCTGAATTTTTGGGTTTTTGTTTGGTTTTGTTTTGTTTTACAGGCATGAGCCACTTTCCTGGCTCCCTTGCATATTCAAATGAACTTAAGTCCCTTCCTGAAAACCCCCAGGATGGGGAGGGAGCATGCCTGTGATCCCAGCAGCAAGGGAGGCAGAGGCAGGAGGACCTCAAGTTTGAGACCAGAGGCAGTCTGAATAAGTTAGCCAGACCCTGTCTCAAAAAGATTAAAAAAAAGGGGGGGCTTGGGGGTGCAGCTTAGCGGTATAGCGCTTGCAAAGCATGCAGGTGTGAGGCCCTGGGTTCAACGCCTAGTACTGAAACAACAACAACAACAACAAACAAACAAAAACCCAGGATCTATTCCGTACAACATTAACTCAGGGTCCCAGGATCTCCAAACAATTGAAAAAAGAAACATTATAGCAATAAAAACAAGAAAAGAACCTAAAACCAAAAATAAAGCAGAAGGGATCTAAAAAGCCAAAGTTGATTCTTTGAAAAGTATATAATTAACACACCATTGATAAAACTAGTAAAAAGAGTTATTTAAAAACAGATTTTTCATAAATGTTCAACATCTTTAGTCATCGAGGAAATGCAAATCAAAATTGCACTGAGATTCCATCTTGGTCTCAGTCAGAATGACTATTATGAAAACAAATAACAACCAGTGGTGACAAGCATAGGAAAGGGGAGGAACACGTACACACTGTTGGTGGGAATGTGAATTCATCTAACCACTGTAGAAATCAGTATGGGGGTTTGTCAAAAAGCTGACTTAGAACTACCATATGTTCTGGCTATCAGCTATACTACTGGGTATATACTTGAACTCTAAGTCAGCATCCGATAGAGATACCTGCACATCCATATTGTGGCAGTATTCACAATAGCCAAGTTATGGAGACAGCCTAGGTGCCCATCGACAGATGAACGGATAAAGAAAATGTGGTATGTATGCACAATGGAGTTTTATTCAGCCATAAGAAAGAACAAAATTATTTCATTGCAGGAAAATAGGTGGAACTGGAGATTATCATGTTAAGCAAATAAACCAGACTCAGAAAGACAAATATCATATGTTTTCTCATATGCAGAATCTAAATTAGAAAAAAAAAGACAAGAAAACAGAAGGAGGACTATTTAGGGTGAGGAAGGAGGCTGATGCTAAGGAAGAGGGGGGACATAAAAATAGATTTTTCTACAAATCCATCCTAAAAACTAAGGAAAATTCCTAGTATATATAGTCTGTAAACATATAAAAATACATCACAGGTTTTGTGACTTATGTACATTTTGATAAAATATTATACAGTCATACGGAATAATATTCACAAATAGTTTTAATAGTAAAATGCTCATGATATACCAGGTAAAAAATAAACATACAAATGTGTATGTTTCAATATAAAAATTATATTCATAGAAAATCTCCTTGGAAATAAATCAACATTTTCCAAAATTGCTACAAAAGTTTATACTAGGAAAAATTTGCTTTAAAAAGCAGGCCTTGTTATTTTATAATTTCTCTTACTATTAACTCATTGTGACAGTAGAGCAGCCTCATAAGAGGGGCAAATTATAAAAACGAAGCCCCAGTTTGGTGTGTGTGGGTTCCTGTCCTTCCAGTTCTAAAGGAGTTGTAGCTTACACCCTCCCATTTACATACTGGATTCAGTCAGAACATTCTTCCTGTCTTTCTAGTAACAACTAGAGCAGCTGAGGTAAAGATAGCACCCAGCACCAAGCACTTTGTATCTGACACAGAGCAGTTACCCCATAAATGTCCTCTTGCTTCCTTCATTTTTCCTGCCTTCTGTGATGGTATGACTCTCAGTCTTAAATAGTAGATCAGATCAAAAGTTATTCTAAAAGCATAATTAGTACATAATTAGTCAATGGGGATTAGAATAGCGTGAGTCCTTATGGTACTTTCATTGAGGCCTGAGGAGAGTGGACTGCACCCCAGTGAAAAAACATTAGGGTGTGGGCAGGAAAAGGTACCTAGTTGAGTACCTAATAGGATTTGTGTTGACGTGCAACATATTAAAACCACTGGACAGATAGTTTGTGCCAGTTTTCTCCCACACGCCTTCCTAAGCTCTCTTTTTAAATGTTTGCTTCAATCATGTACATTTCCTGGTCAGTAGAATGTTGTTGTTAGGTGCCCTAGAGTGGGGTCTGGCTCATAGTGACACTGAGTTCCAATTTCAGTGGAAGGAAAAAGTGGCAGAGAGCCTTCTGAAAACCAGTAAGGAGGTGTTGTCTGGTCCATCTAAGATGCATTTCTTAGCCCTCCCTGTGTGTAACACAGGAAAAAAAAATTAACAGCACCAGAATGCTGTTTTGAACGTGTGCTGTGTGTGAGCCAGGGGAATTACTTCTTACTAACTTCTGGGAGGACTGGGATTTAGCTCAGGTGGTCGAGCACTGCCCTACAGTCTCTGAGGTCCCAAGTTCAATTCCCAGCACCGCAAAAGTGGGAGCAGGACCTGGCAATCCACTCCCAAGGCAATCCCGAAACAGTCTGCCATTGAAAACCCTATGCGGGTCGCTATGAGTTGGATGCCAACTCAACGGCACCTAACAACAACAACAAAGAGATCTTTGGGCTGGGATTTAGCTCAGTGGGTAGAACGCTGTGCGGCAGTCTCTGAGGTCCCGAGTTCAATTCCCAGCACCGCAAAAATGGGAGAAGGGCCTGGCAATCCACTCCCAAGGCAATCCCCGAACACTCAGCCATTGAAAACCCTATGAGGGTCGCTATGAGTCGGATACCGACTCAACGGCACCTAACAACAACAACTTCTGGGAGTTGAAGAGAGACTTAGGCGACTTGGTTCCAAAGTTGGATCTGAATAATACAAAAGCATGGGACTGTTGGAATGAGCCAAAAGAGAAGAAATGAGGAAGAGAAAGGGTCTAGAAGAGGGAGAGGTGGTGAAGGAGCAGGTGTAGAATCTTTGGGAACCACAGGCATGATGGCCAGAAAAGGGCAGAAATGTTTATGTCCGTTGAAAATTGTTTTTCAGAAAGGAGGTGTCTCGAGAATGTTTCCTTTTCATCCTCTCTCATCTTTCTGATCTGTCTATGCATTTTGTTAATGATAGCATGTGTACCCATGCCTCTCACACTCCCTCTCTCTCAAGAGTGTGCATATGCAGGTGTGGGTGTGGTTGTGAATGTGCTGTGAATGGAGAAGGCACTGATATGTTTCATTCATCTGTGGTCATTCATGGTTTGTGCTCTGGATAGTGGTGCTGTTGCAGAAGAGACAACCTTGAAAATGTGACCCTCCTAGGGATTTTCAGAATGAAATTCTGGAAACTCTTAGAGTTGTCTTGATTGCAAGCCCCCCTTGGAATGTCGAGACACTTTGTTGTTGTTGTTGTTGTTGCTGCTGCTGCTGTTGTTGTTGTAGTTGTACTAGGCGCCTGAACCCAGGCCCTCTCACATACTTTGTAAGTGCTCTACTACTGACTACACCCCCAGCCTTTTTAAAATTTTTTTATCTTGAGACAGACTTGCTAAGTTACACAGGGCTGCCTTGAGCTTACAGACCTTGTTTCTCTGCCTCCCAAGTCACTGGGATGACAGGTGTGCACCATCACACCTGGCCAATGTTACAGAGACACCGTCTTGACTCACAAAGATGATTCTTAATAGCCAAGACATTTATGCCCCAGCTTAACTGTAGGAGGCCAATTTACATGTAAAGTGTGAAACCAGCTAATTATCTTACAAAATCCATCTGTGCCAAGAGCGTCTTTGGACAAAATGCTAAGGGGCCAACGTGGTACAATTCCATTACACAGGGTTGATTCTGAATACAGTGACTTCAGATTGTTCAGCTATTAATGAACTTTCCTAATTATGTTTATGAAAAGGGATGAGGCAGTAGTATTTTATTAGTAGATATGTGAATTTTTCTGTAGTGTCTGAAAATTACTTTATTGTTAAATTTATATTTGTAATTTTACTAGAGAATATGAGTCATGTAGATTAAGTAGAACATAGTTTCAGAAATTATAAATTATATTGTGTTTGATTATATATTAGTTAAAATATTCACATATTCTTATCAAAAAGTTTTGCTTTCCAACTTGAACAACTTGAATTGTAAGAACATATCTATCTATTTCTATTACTAAATTAATTTGTTTAATAGAATCCTTTTTAAAAAACAGAGCTTTAGTGTTTGATGTATAAATCATGACATGCATGATCCACTATTGTGTTTTCACTATTAGCTCATATTTGGGTCTCTATATGACACACACTTGCATGCACAAACTGCAGCATAGGGGAGAAGCAGCTTTTTTCTTTTTCTTTTCTATTTTTTTTCTTTCTCTCTCTCTCTCTCTCTCTCTCTCTCTCTCTCTCCCTCTCTCTCTCTCTCTGGCAGTACTTGAGGGTTAAAGGTAGGGCTTTGCACATACTTTGCAAATGCTCTACCCCTAACCCATTTGGCTGCATCCCTAACCCATTTATTTATTTGTTTGTTTGTTTGTTTGTTTGTTTTTTAATTTAATTTTATTTTTACTCAGGGTCTCACTAAGTTACACAGTCTGCTTCTGGCCTCAAACTTGTGATCACCCTGCCTCAGCCTCTTGAGTGGCTGGAATTATAGGCATGCCTCACTGCACCCAGCATGGGGAGAAGCATCTGAAAAGTCAGAATCACGATGTAAATTCTTGACAAGGAGAGAATATAAATTGGTGAGTCAGATACCATATTTGATAAATATTATTTTGTTAGTGAAAAGAAAGGCATAAAGAAGGGATGGATGCCCACAAGATAAAATTGTTATATTTTATTGGTTATAAGCTTCACTGCTGCAGTCCAGCTGCAGCCTAGGATCCAGGGGTCTCTGAAGGTGGGTGAGGAGTCAGCGATAGGTAACACACACAGTAGCTTGGAGGCAATGTGAATCTATTCGGTTTATTGTTCAAACAGCTCAGTGTTTTATACAATTTTTTTTTTTTTAGGCTTAGGTCATGCAAGCAGTAAGAATAGCACATGTAGTTACTCATGAAACAAAGTTTCACAAGCACTTGTTAATCATAACAACCTATAGTTCAAAGCATAAACTTTATTATTGTTAGATAACAAACACCTGGAAGGTCCATCTCTTCTCAGGCTTTTTACAAATGATAAGCCATAATAGGGTGTTTGAACTCTATCCTTATTCATCACTTTATCCCCTTGCTCATTATATGTTTCTATGTAAGGCAGTGGAGGGTCAGGCAGACCAAAACATCAGCCTTTACTTTTTTTCTATAGCTGGGAACTAAGGTCTGCCTTTAGATAGATAAGCACCTCTCCATGTTGTGTATCCACTCTTTTCCCCAGCTGGGAGCCATAAATTGTCAAGGAGACTTTTGTACTGAGGGAACAGGCCTGTGTCTTCTTTTAATTGCTCTATACTTTCTTTGTAAACCTTGTTGTTGTTGTTGTTAGGTGCCGTTGAGTCGAGTCCGACTCATAGCGACCCTGTGTACAGCAGGTCGAAACACTTGCCGATTCTGTGCCAGGCAAACCATCTTATTTATGTTTAAGCCCATTGTTGCAGACACTGTGTCAGTCCATCTGGTGGAGGGTTTTCCTCTTTTGCGTTGACCTGCCACTCTCCCAAACATGATGTCCTTCTCCAGGGATTGTTCTCTCCTAACTACATGTCCGAAATATGTAAGACACAGTCGGGCCATTTTTGCTTCCAAGGAGCACTCTGGTTGTACTTCTTCTAGGACAGATCTGTTGGTTCTTTTGGCAGTCCATGGTATATTCAATAGACATCTCCAGCACCACAATTCAAAAGCATCAATTCTTTTTCTGTCTCTCTTGTTCAATGTCCAGCTTTCACAACCATATGATGCCACTGAAAATACCATGGCATGAGTC
>VMDO01012980.1:40940-60157 GCA_007922755.1 Pedetes capensis | reverse complement strand
ACTCATAGCGACCCTCTGTACAACAGGGGAAACACTATTGTCAGTGCTTCTCTGCTGTTCATAGGGTTTTCAATGGCAGATTGATTTTTGGGAGGGGGTTGCCAGGTCCTTCTCCCAAGCCTACAGCTTCTGGTGTTCCCAGGCGATCTCCCATCCAGGTACTAACCAGGCCCGACCCTGCTTAGCTTCTGAGATCTGATGGGATCGGATGCCACAGGGCTACCGCTGCAGGAGCCAGGGTATAGATGGATAGAAAACCTGGAAGAGTTTATTGGCTAGTTCTCTGAATCCTCAATAGCCCCAGCTGTGGTCCCATATTGCAGTTCTAGATCAAGCATGAACCCTTCTAAGTCATCAAATCAATGACAATTGACTCATCTAATCTCAAGGATGGTTGGTGTTTGAGCATCATTTGCATGAGTGTTCTTGTCACTGGGCTGAGTTTATGTTCCTACTTCGAATTAATTTTTACTATTTCCAGTTGACCCTTTGTGTCCATCTGGGTCATGGAAATGGTACTTTCAAAAAGCAACTACTACATATTTTCTACTCAAAAAAAAAAAAAAAACACTGAAGAATGAAGCAAGAAAGCCTATTTGAGAAGAATTGATAGAACAGTCTGAGAAAGCATATAATTAACCTTTAGTTGAAGGATGTTAATTATGTACACATAGAGCCAATCTAGCCTGCTAGGCTTTGAAAGTCAGAGAGCAGACTGTTCTCTGGTTCCCCTCTTGCTTGTTCTTAATCTTAATTCTCAGGTATTCTCTGGTCTCTTCTGACCTCCAGGTCCCAAGGAATGTTATAGAATTTTCTAATCCTCTAGTCCAATGACCTCTCAAGACATTATGCTCACCAATTTAGGGAGGTTTATTTCTCTTTTCCTTCTGCTTTGAAAGTGAAGTTAATAGCTTCTAGGAAAAGATTAGGAGGAAGAATCCTTCCTTAGAAACAATAGTTTACTTATTTATGATCTTATTAAATGACAACATGTACATCCACTTAAAAGGAAAAGATAAAGATGCCAAGAAAGAATTCAATGAAAAGACTTTGTTTTGTCATCACAGCATTCGGGCTGAAGTCTCAGGCAGGAAATACAAAGAGCTGGGTATCCACACATTTTAAAAGCAGGGGATAATCAGGACAGAACATACTAAAAGGTGAGGTTTTTATAAAAAGCAAAAAGATGACCTTAAGCCCCTCTACCCACCTCAGGCCAAGGAAGGAAGGATTCCAGAAAACCATTCATAGTATGAGGGAAGCTTTGTGCATGGGAACTTCACCTAGTTGGATTTTTGTCAGGATGAACAAATACATAGATCCCTATTTATTAAGGGAGACAGCAAAAATGTGGAGAGAGTTATCTTGAAAGAACCTCATATGGGTTCCCTTGAGTTTAATGTCTCAGAGATTGGTGTCTGACACTCATTAGATAAAGTCTAAAGATAAGAAAGGGGCTGGGATTTAGCTCAGTTGGTAGAGCACCGCTCTGCAGTCTCTGAGGTCCCAAGTTCGATTCCCAGCACCACAAAAATGGGAGAAGGACGTGGCAACCCACTCCCAAGGCAATCCCAAAAACAATCCGCCATTGAAAACCCTATGAGGGTCGCTATGAGTCGGACACGACTCGACGGCACCTAACAACAACAACAACAAAGATAAGAAACTTGCTGGCATTGTCTTGATAGGGTAAGTTGAGGAACATAGGGAGAGAAACAATTCTTTTCACGTACAAATCTACCTATGGAAAAGAATATAAACCCCACTGAAGTGCTCTGGGCTTAGTTTATCTTGAAAGAGACACTGTCTCAGAGGTCTGCTAAGGACTTAGGTGATCACTAGAGAAAGTTAGGAGAGGCATAACTCACAAAAGCAGCAAGACATTAATCAGAGTACCTCAGGAGATTTCAGGTCAGAAATCCCAGTAGGAGAATCTCTGAAGAAATTTGTATTAATTATTAATCATTATTCCTATGCAAAAATAGTGCTACAAACTTTTAAAGCAACACTTACTTGTTATCTCAGTTTCTGTGGCTCAAGAGTCCAGGTGTGCCTTTACTTGGGCTGTAATTGAGGTGCTGCCTGGGACTGTAGTCTCACCTGGAGCTCAACTGGGGAAGGAAAGATGCATTTCCAATTTCACATAGTTGCAAACTGCTTTTAGTTCCTTGCAGTGTCACACTGAGGCGTTCAGCGTCTTACTGGCTCTCAGCTGGAGGCTGCCCTCAGCTCTATGCCACATGGCTCTATCCAAAGGCAGCTAACAACATAGCCAAACCAGGGGAGATGGAGTCCTCTCATGAAAAAAAAAGGCAAAGCTGCCATGAGAGAATTCACCAGCCCAAAGATGTTTCCTATGACAAAAAGCATCGGAAGAACAAGGAAGAGCTACAGGCAACATCTGTGACTTTAGCGCCGTCTACCTCTGTCTTCTTTCTTGCCTCTCATTCAGTCCTGGAGGAGCTGGAAGCGGTAGAGTGAAGAACAACACTCAGAACCCGGGACTATAACAGCTGAAAATCCTACAGCTGAAAATCCTAACCACAGTCCTCTCCCTACCACAGGTTTCTTGCATCACACCAGGATTTAGAGGTTGGGAGAGTGAAACTCTAAGAGAAATGAAAGATGAAACATTTTTCTTAGTGTAAAAGGCATATCAAAAAAATGAGAAGGAGGTTGGCCATTGTGGTGCACGCCTGTAATCCCAATGTCTCAGGAGGCTGAGGCAGGAGGGTCAAAAGTTGCAGGCCACAGGCAGCCTACACAATTGAGAACCTGTTTCAAAATAAAGAATAAAAGGGGGCTGAGGGTGCAGCTCAGTGGTAGAACACTTGTCTAGCATGTACCAAGCCCTGGATTCAACCACCTAGCCCTAAAGGGGAAGAGAGACAGACAAATGAAAAGGAGACACACCTGAAAAATATCAGCAGTTATCCCCTTCACTTATCCCTGAAAGATTTCTTTTTCAACTTTTCTACCTTTTAGATTTTTCCTACAATTGTGGTTGTTGTTGCTAGGTGCCATCGAGTCTGTATCCGACTCATAGCGACCCTATGTACAGCATAGGAAGGTCATGCTTCTCTGCTATTCATAGGGTTTTCAATGGCTGATTGTTTGTTGGAGGTGGGTTGCCAGGTCCTTCTCCCAAGCCTATAGCACCTGGTATTCCCAGGCAATCTCCCATCCAAGTACTAACCAGGTCTGACCCTGCTTAGCTTCTGGGATCTGACAAGTTCAGACACCACAGTGGTACAGCTGCAGGCTTTCCTCCAATAAGCATATATTATTGGAATGTATTCAATTTCTAAATTGGAGAAGAAAAACTAAAGAACTTGGATTTTAATTCATAATTCTCTGGACAAACTTTAAAACCTTGCTTGCCTCAATCCATGGGTTCTTAAACAATGAATCAATAAGTTAATTGTGAGTCATTGTAAATGAAATAGTGTATGACATGTTGTACAATAAGTACCCCAGTTTGTGATAGGGAATTATCATCACCATTACGGTCATTATCATTATTGGTGGTGGTGATAATGAGCAGCTTATATAAGGAGTAGTGGCTATTTTAAAGTTATGACATGCTAAAAACTCCTTCATATAACTCATAATTGAAAAGATGTTGCAGTTCTCAGGAAACCAAGTGCAAGTAGACTAGGAAATAAATATTACAGGTTTTTCAAAAAGAATGCTTTTTCTAGGAGGCCTTTGAGTAGGGATCCATTTTAAATCTAAAGAAACATTTATGAATTTTAAATCAATATCCTGCAATAGGTGACATGTACTCTCCAGATTTTCCCCATGAAACAAAATTATAAGCGATAGTTTTGTCATCAGACCCATGTAGATTATGCTGATCATAAATGGTGCATTAAATACTTATTGTTTGAGAATTCAAATAAAGTCCAAGATATTGTTTATGTTTGTTGAAGGTGAACGAAGCATTCCATGTCTTGTGGAAGTGCCCCTTTGTGTTCCAAATATCCAAACCCATCCAATTGGGAACTCTGGCTCCTCAAGTTTTTAGTTGGCTTATTTATATCTACAGATAACTTTATTTAACTTTGGAGTATGTTTTTGTTCCCACAGTTGAATAGGGATTGTTATGATTCTTTAGAATTCACATATCAAGATCAATAAAACCCTATTAAACTTTTTAAAAATAATTTTTGGCTATAACGGCTTTATAAATTTTTTGGCTATTACAGCTTTATAAGGAGGCTGGGAGTTAGCTCAGTTGGTAGAACGCTGTTCTGCAGTCTCTGAGGTCCCGGGTTCACTTCCCAGCACCACAAAAATGGGAGAATGATGTGGCAATCCACTCCCAAGGCAATCCCAAAACAATCAGCCATTGAAAACCCTATGAGGGTCATTATGAGTCAGACATGACTTAACGGCACCTAACAACACCAACAACAGCTTTATAAAATCTGGAAATAAGACTCTATATAAATACATGGAAGTGACTCAAAAAGCCATGTGATCATCAAAGGTATCATTCAGAGAATATTGTGAAGAAAAAAAATATTCTATAGTTTTACTTCTATTGAGTCCAGTTTGTTCATTAACTATCTTTCATGAGCTCATCCAGGAGGCTTCAAGAATCAATGGAAAGCAGAAATAGGTATAGGAATCACTTTAAAAAAGAGGAATGTGTCACAGCAGCAGGAACAGGGAAAAAAAAAACAGTGAAAAATAGGTTGTTTTCTGATTTGTACCTGAACAAATCTTGTTTGCTCATAAAAGAGATTACAACTGCATTTGAACAGTTGATATTCTAGAAGAAAGTGACCTTACCACTAGATCACTGAATTTTTCCCTCTCTCTATTGGGATTATATTTGCCCCTAATTCTAAATGCCATTCAAAAAGCCAGTCAAGTAACATCTTTCAGTAGCACTGTTTGAAAGATATACTGTTCTTTTTCAATTTAGATAAATAAATTTATTTGAATAACTTAGTCTCATTTAATCAAAGGGAAAGATTGTTGTTGTTAGGTGCCATGGAGTCAGGTCTGACCCATAGTGACCCTCATAAAGTTTTCAAAGGCTGATTGTTTTGGGATTGCTTCAGGAGTGGATTGCCACATCCTGCTCCTATTTTCAAGGTGCTGGGCATAAAACTGAGGGCCTCAGAGAATGCAGGGCAGTACCCTATCAACTGAGCTAAACTCCAGGCCCAAAGGGAATGATAATCAAGGAATACCAGAATTTTTTAAATGACTTCTACTGAGCCTGCATCACTCCTAGTCCTACTTCCTAGTTCTGATGTTTATAACCCCTTTCTTCTTCTAATCCCTATTTTTCTAAATATTATGCTTTTTGCATCCTAATTTTTTAATGTTAGACATTATGTATAAACTTGCCATTGTGATAGATTTCTCATACTACCAACATATCATCAAGGCTCATCCATCTTTCTGTTATACTTATATTGCCATTTTCAGTTAAATAATCATTATTTATGTTATTAATTCATATAAATCCCTAATATTTTTCCTGCAACGGCAAGTACAAATATGTGATTACATTTTCTTTCTTGTGTACATTTTTGGTTTTCCTAGAATTTATAATTGCATTTTTTAAAATTCTTAGTTCAATTACTGTTTATGCATTTTTTTTCCCAAATAATCCATCCTATTGGGTGCTCTCATAACAACACACTCCTTCTCCAATGTCTTTTTCTGCAGGAATCTCTCTTCTACAGTTGCCCATTCTCCTGTTCCAAATTGGGTAGGCTGCTTCCTAAGCTTGCTACACCCTGTCATCTTGGGATTTCTCCTCATTGGTACTCTGGGTTGGATCCACTTTTTCTATAAGCTTTAGGTCATCTTCTATTTTGGTTTATTTTCTTATGCTTCTAAAGCCCATCTTCAGCTTCCTTTAAAAAGATGCAAGTCAGGAAAAGATTTCTAACTTTCTGTTCCATTAATCTTCATATGAAAACTACTGTGACTTAATTTAACAGGGCAACAGAGACTTTTAAGTACGTTTTATATTATCATATGCACTGGGATTTAGCTCAATTGGTAGAGTGCTACTCTGCAGTTTCTGAGGTCCCAGGTTCGATTCCCAGTACTGCAAAAATGGGAGAAGGACATGGTAATCCACTCCCAAGGCAATCCTGAAACAATCAGCTACTGAAAACCCTATGAGGGTCACTATGAGTTGGACACAACTCAATAGCATCTAACAACGATAACAACATATCATCATATAAAAAACTTGAAAATACCTTGCCTATGCATTTTTATATTATAATTGAACTCCTCATTGATTTAGTCAAGTTTTCATTACTTATAAGCATAAACTTTCTAACCTCTCTATACTATCTCAAAAAGTGTCCAAATCATTCAGGTAAATGGACCTAGAGAGAAATTAATCTACAACCCAGTAATTCTTAGTTTTGTTCTAAGTAATAATAAAATCATTCAATGGATGTTTAAATCATGCTAAATTTTCCTTCATGTACAGAAGGAGGAAAGATAAATTTAGATTTTGATTGGAAATTTTATCATTAAATATATATACATGTTTAAATTACAAATAGCCACTAAAATAACAAAAATATATCAGATTCCAAACCAGTTAAGGGAAATTCAATAGGAATGTAGAAAAAATTAGAACTCCAACTATATTCAGAAAAGGGTAAAAAATTAAAAACAACAAATAGAAAAGGTGTTAAATACACATACATACTATAAGGTAGCATATGAAGCCTATATATTTTAGACAAATTATTTTAAAAGTACCCAAATAGATTTTAAAAGGATTTAAACTACTTGTAAAGAGAAATGACTAAAATGAAATTCACAAAATAGTTGAAAATAAGTGAACAGAAAACAGAACTCAAATATATGCAAAAGGCAAGCTATTGTGGCAATATTGATAGTAGACAAATTAGAATTTAAGGCAGGATAGATTAGAAATTTAAAAATACATTATATAATAATAAAAGAAAAAATATCCACCATGAGAATACATGAATCATAAGCTTCTATACAGTGAATAACATAGTGCCTAAATACATAAAGCAAAAACTGACACATTTACAATGAAGAAGTAACAAGTTCACAGTCGCCATGACAGTTTTATCTATCTGTCTTACTTCTGGCTGCTAAAATAAATTACAATATAATGGGGGGTTTAAACAACAAACTTTTATTTCTCTTAGTTCTCAGGGCTAGAATTCTAAGACTGGAGGGCTGACTGTATATCCAAGAAAAATGTAATTTCTCTTATGCAAGCTGTGCCAGAAAATAAAGATCTTAAAGATCTTAACTGGCATAAATCTTTACTATAATATCAAAGATATAGCAATCAAGATGCATGCAAACAAGGGGTGGGGTAAGTTCTTGGACCTCCTATATTTTTCCCCAGACCCTTCCTCTCTAGACCCACTTCTTTGGGCTAGAGAAGCCTCCGCTTTCACTGAGGTACACATTATTACCTCCTACAGCATTTAGGTTTTCAAACATCTTTCTTTTCTTTTTTTCTTTTTTTCTTTTTTTTTTTTTTCTTTTTGAGACTGGCCTCAAACTCCCTGTCTTCCTGCCTCAGACTACTAAGTGCTGGAATTACAGGCATGTACCAGAGCACTCAGCTAAAACAACATCATTTATATCTCAGATAATTTTATAATTTATGTATGTTCTCTATACCTCACAAATTCATAGATTCCAGGTTTATCATAAATGATCTTAAATCAGAGAGATCCTGCTAAGAGCATTTTAAAAATAAAGGGTCTCTTCCTAGCAAGCATCATTAATCTGTCTGCCAGGACACTCAGTAATTAGCTATTTACAAAGATTTACAAGGACAGGGTCACCTGTCTTTGCCTGTGAGGAAGAATGATACCACAGCTACTTTAACTCCTTCCTCCCAATTACACACTGATTTTATGAGGCTGATATATCCTTCAGGTTCTAAACAAAGACCATGCAAGAACAGTAAAAAAGAAAAAGAAACAAAGAAAAGAAAATATTGCGATCAAACTCATTTATCAACATATGTACAAAAATACTAAAGTGCTAGAAAATTAACCCAATGACTTTTTTAAAGGTAGTAAAACAAATCTGGATTCTTCCCAGGAAAGCAAGATAATTCAATGTTAACAGATCATGTTTTAAAACGAAGGGAAAACATGTTATTCCAGTAGATTCATCAAAAGCATTCAATAGGCCAGCACAGTGGTGCACACCTGCAATTCCAACGACCTGGGAGTTGGAGGCAAGAGGATTAAAAGTTCAAGACCAGAGGCAGCCTGTGTAATGAGACCTTGTCTTAAGATAAAAAGTAAAAAGGGGCTGGGAGTGCAGCTCAGTAGTAGAATGCTTGCAAAGTATGCCCAAGGCCCTGGGGTTCAGCTCACCAGTTCTACCAAAAAAAAAAAAAAAAAGCATTTGATAAAATGCAACACATGTTAAGTATCCAACAAAACATTAATTGCAAAATATTTTTTAGAATTCCTAGATTTTTTTACATATTGTATTGTATTTTTGTTTATTCAATATTTATGCAGTATTTATTAAAATACAGTAATTGATAAATTTGCAAGACAGGAAACAATTTACAGAAAAGATTTGAATGACGTTTTTAAAAAGGTGATTAATCTCACCAATAATCAGGGAAATGCAAAATAAGACAATGTCGTTGTTTGTTGTTAGGTGCTGTTGAGTCAGGGTCCACTCATAGCAACACTATGTACAACAGAATGAAAGATCATCTGACACTGTGCCATGCCAGGCACTTTGTCAGTGCTTCTTTGCTATTCATAGGGTTTTCAATGGCAGATTGCTTCCAGATTGTTTCAAAAGTGGGTTGCCAGGTACTTCTCCCAAAATGAAACAATTGTTGTTGTTAGGTGCCATAGAGTCGGTATCCGACTCATAGCGACCCTCATAGGGTTTTCAATGGCTGACTGTTTCGGGATTGCCTTGGGAGTGGATTGCCAGGCCCTTCTCCCACTTTTGCGGTGCTGGGAATTGAACTTAGGGCCTCAGAGACTGCAGCGCAGTGCTCTACCCACTGAGCTAAATCCCAGCCAATGAAACAATAGTGAAATATAATTTTACCCACATCTAATTGTCAAATATCAAAGAGCAATCTGATCACCTGGACCATCCTTAGTTGGATTAATAATGTTCATACCTTGGAATTAGCTACTTTACTCTCAGATGTGACTATAAAATGCTTTGTGTGGGGGTGGGCCATGCAGCCGCACACACACACTGGGGATCAAACCCAGGGCCTTGTACATGCTGGGCAAGCACTCTACCGCTGAACTATATCCCCAGCCCCAAATGATTTTATGTCTGTACAAGAATATTCATTGTAGCATTCGTGACAATATTTAAGACATGGAAAGATTTGAAGCAAGTAAATAATTTGATATATACAAAATGAACCAATTATATCTACTGTGTTGAAATATAAAAAAATTAATACGCTCAGTGAAAAAATAGCAGAATTGTGGCAGTATAACAGAGCTGGTAAAAAATGTGAAAACATGCCAAATAATATCATTATTGTTTGTTTATCAATAGATTCACATATATTAATAGCATGAAAAGATACATTGTTGTTGTTAGGTGCCGTCAAGTCGGTATCCGACTCAGTCGAATATACCAGCATAGGGTTTTCGGGTTTTCAATGGCTGAGTGCTTTGGGATTGCCTTGGGAATGGATTGCCAGGCCCTTCTCCCATTTTTGCAGTGCTGGGAATTGAACTCGGGGCCTCAGAGACTGCAATGCAGCACTCCACCCACTGAGCTAAATCCCAGCCCGAAAAGATACATAGCAGTGATTAAATTCAGTGGAGTGGTCATCTCTACCTAGGGAGGGTAAAAGGAAGAAGAATAAGATCAGACTGGGCTTCAACTGTATTCCTAAAGTGTATTTCTTTCCTTTGGGAAATGTGGCAATGGGTTTATATTTGGTAAAGCTGGTTTGTGATTGGCCTAATAGTCATTTGGGGCTGGGATTTAGCTCAGTTGGTAGAGCGCCACTCTGCAGTCTCCGAGGCCCAGGGTTCGATTCTCAGTACCGTTAAAATGGGAGAAGGACGTGGCAATCCACTCTCAAGGCAATCCCAAAACAAGCAGCCATTGAAAACCCTATGAAGGTTGCTATGAGTCAGACACCACTTGACGGCACCTGACAATAACAACAATGGTCATTTCATTCTTTTTTTCTTTTTGTGGTACTGAGGCCACTCCACCACTACACTCTACCCTCTGGCCTTGAACTCGAAATCCTCCTGCCTCTACTTCCCAAGTTGCTAGGATTACATGTGTGCACCACTGTACCTGCCTAAATCTCACATTCCTCACCTGAACAGATAATGAATTGGTATAAGGAGAGAATCCAGAAAGAGAAGAATGTTGCTATGGACTGTTTGTGTTTGGCAAAAGTCATCTGTTGAAACCCTCATCCCCAATGTGAAGGGAGGGTCTTTGAGAGGTGATGAGATCATGAAGGAGGGGCCCCAGTAATGAAATTAGTGCCCTTATGAGAGGACAGAGGAAAGAGCTTCCTTCCTTCTCTCTCTGCTCTCTGCTGTTTGCTCTCTGCCAGGTGAGATTATGAGAAGACTGCTGCCTGCAAACCAGGAAGCAAGCCCTCGCCACATGTGAGATCTGCTGAGGCTTTGATTGCAGACTTCCAGCCTCCTGAAATGGGACAAATAAATGCCTACTGTCTGAACAACCCCATCTGTGCTATTTTGTGACAGGAGCCCAAGCAAACTAAGTCAATGGTAGTAGAGGATTCCCTACACACCCCCTGGGCAAGTTAGACACGTCACCATGTCTTAGCATGCCTAACCTAACAGACAGGATACAATAACCCAAAAACTAGATGGAAAAGACCAACAAGAAACTTCCTTTGGAAATGTGTGAAAGGAATTTGCTTTGGACCATCTCTGCCCTGAGTCCATTAAGCACCACTGTTTTGGATCCTGAGTTCCTTAGACATCTATCCTGCTGAGGAGCAAAGAAGTCCTATGCCATAGCTGTTCCCACTCATTAACTTTCTAGTCAACAAAGTAACTCTCCGTGAATCACCACATCCTACAAATTGGATACCAAATGACTGGTGTATGTTTTATACTTGATATTTTTTAATTCCAGTAGAATATTTTAACAGCAAAAAGAGTATCACACTGAGAGTTTCTAATGATAAAAGTTATTATAGAAAGGATTCAAATAAATAAAAAATAGTTCAATAGGAATTTACCCTGAGCTTCTAACCTAACATACATGTACCTGCTGAAAGAGACACTTTAAGGAAGAAATATATATTATAAAGTGGTCTTGTATAGTAAAATGGTCTGATCATAGGCAGTAGCTTTGTTGTCATTGTTAGGTGCCATTGAGTTGGGTCCAACTCATAGCAACCCTAAGTATGACAGAATGAAACACAAGCTGATAGTACATTATGCACACAATCTCTTATGTTTGAGACCATTGTTGTAGCCACTGTGTTTCTTCTCATTTTGAGTCATACCACATCAGCAAAAGGAGGTCCCAAGGAGTTTACTTCATTCCTGTTATTAAGATTGACTCTGCTTTGAGGAAGCAACTCTTCCCTGGTGGTTTCTTGAATGCCTTCCAGCCTAAGGGGCTCATTTTCTAGCACTATATTTGATGGTGATTTTCTGCTATTCATAGCATTTTCAGTGGCTAATTGTTTTGGGAATAGGCTTTCAGGTCCTTCTCCCTAGTCTGTCTTATCCTGGAAGCTCTGCTGAAATGTGTCCACCATGGGTGGCCCTGCTGGTATCTGAAATAGAGGTGGCATAGCTTTCGGCATCACAGCAACACACAAGCCCCCACAGCATGACAGCTGACAGACACATGGGGGAGGCCATAGTTTAAACATGATAAATAACCAAGGAATATTTTTCAAATTTTGTGAAATGTTTTCACTGATTGCTAGGGACAAACTGCTCTAAGTACAGAAAGCCAAATTCTCTGGGCCCCATGTAAACTTCAGAGAACTTCTTTACACTGTTTAGTTGGGTACTCTTGAACTGGAAAAGTGAGTTCCTCTAGGATCAGATGTCACATGGCTGAGACAACATTTTGGCTTTTGGCAGGTTTGCCATTGAAAATAGGAAATGATCAAGTTTTAGCAATAGACTTTTCCCTATCTACCTCTCCCATATGCACAAATAAGTAGTTAATTATCATAGAAAGAGCTCCTGAGTGTGTGAGAGTGGGTGTGTTTTCAGCATATAAGGCAGGGTGAGCCAAGCCTTTCTAATGCAGCAACCATTCAATCATCTGGGGAAAAAACCTAAAGTCATTTACATTTTCCGTTTAAATAATGCAAACCCTCTCTTCACTAGATGACAAATGGTTTACGAATATTGTCTCTGATAAACACTACAATATCACTCCATGTCTGAATATAAAAATACATGCTGCACACAGGTCAATAGCCTTTCCACCATCAGTAAAGAATGAGTGGAGCTAATTTCCACACCACAGTATGTTTCTCTCCCCATAGTAACTGGGCAACAGCCATGTCCTGATTATGTGCATTTTGCTGCTAGATCACCCCACAAATTGCAAAGCATTGTATTGCCAAAGACAGATTTGATTTCACATTGTTTATGCTTAGCCTGATTTCCTGTTCATTCTTTGCACAGATACCTTCATTTCAGTCTTGAGGATCCTTTATGATCTTTCAGCATATGTTTATGCATCACTACAGATATCCCATGACCTCTGCTGAAGGGTATTCTTTTAAAGGATTAACTCACTCCATCCTTCAACATCTTCCCAGCCAGTCATCTTGCATCCTGATGCCAATGAGCAGGTGCCACCTGCAAGCTGATGTGAGATGGGCATTAATGACCAGGAATGTTCATATCTCCATACCTTTAATACCAGGATATCCTTGGGCATCCATCATAACAGTGGTGGATATTGAGCTGCTACTATCTCTTGTCCGTAATCCCTACCCTTCCCATTATCCATAGCACTCTCTGTATTCAGGACAAGGGCAAAGAGCTGATGGCTCTGGGGCAGCAACATCTCATTATTTTGGAGGGCTGAAATCTACTCCAAATGCTACCTCAGCATGGGAGCTGGCAAGGAGTTAGACTCTAATCTCGTGTGTAGTACTCAATGTCCTCCAGAAAAAAAACAGAAACATATATGTATATGTTGAGAGAGAGAGAAACTGGCTTACAGAATTATAGAGGCCCAGAAGTTCCAAGATCTGCGCTCAGTGAGCTTTAATCAATGGTGTACATTCCAATCTGAAAGCCAGCAGATTTGAGATCGAGAGCCGATGGCTCAATTCTAGTCCAAAGGTAGGAAAATGACATTCCCACCCAAGCAGTCAGGCAGAAGAAGTTCACCTTACTCACAAGTGGGTTAGTTATTTTGACCTATCCTGATCTTCACCTGATGGGATGAGGCCCACCTATGTTAGGAGGACAATCTGCTGTATTTTGTCAACTATCCATACATCAATCTTATCCAAAAATACCCACACAGATACATCCAGAATAATATTTAGTCAAGTACCTAGGGACTCCATAGCCCAGCCAAGTTGACATACACAATTACCTATCACACTTTGATTCAGAATCTAGGCTGTAAATTAGAATCAGAAGCAAATTTACTATTAAGATTTTTTATTGAGGAGAAAATCCAAGACAACATCCTCTAGAGCATAGTTCTGAAGAGGCTGTGTCCATGAACTCCATGGACAAGTGTATGTTCTGAGCTCCATATATTGATGCTATGGCAATGAATCCACAAGCAACAAAACTGAATGCTTTCAATTAAAAATTCACCCACTCTTTTTGGGATCTCTAAAATGAATTAATTAGTGAATCTAATGTTTGTTAATGGGCTGGGATTTAGCTCAGTTGGTAGAGCGCCACCCTGCAGTCTCTGAGGCCCCAGGTTTGATTCCCAGCACCGCAAAAATGGGAAAAGGATGTGGCAATCCACTCCCAAGGCAATCCTAAAACAATCAGCCATTGAAAACTCTGTGAGGGTTGCTATGAGTCAGACACAACTCAGTGGCACCTAACCACAAAACAAACAACAATGTTTGTTAATACCTAAGAACATTTTTTATTTGTAGCAATATTTTATGATCACCATTTTGAAATTGGAAATGGAGGAGTCAGGTAATAAAAACTCAATATCCCTGGTTTGTATGAAATAAAACATTTTATAGTAAATTTAGCTTTATTTTCTCCAAACTGCTTTCTCTAAGGGGGGGGGGGGCATCACAAGAGGGTAACAAGGGAAGTGAACATGAGCCATGTACAATGAAATATGTATATGTAAATGTCATTATGAGACTCATTAAGTTATATATTTAAGTTTACCAATACAATGAAATGAAAAAAATAAAAATAAAATACTTTCTCTATATTTTATTCCACCCTCAAAACAATAATACCTTTACCAGCATAGGCACAGTTTAGTACAAAATACATAGATGTCATTTGGGTTTTCCTGCAAAGTAACAAAATGGCCTATTCAGCTGGGCATAGTAGCACATGCCTTTGATCCCAGCATTTGAGAAGCTGAGGCAGGAAGTTCGTGAGTTTGAGGACAACTTAGGCTATGTAGTTATTTTCTGGCCATCCTGGGCTACAAGAGCAAGACTCTGTCTCCAAAAATAAATAAATAAATAATAAATTTATTTATTTTTAACATGACATGTGCAGAAAGTGAAGTAAAGATTCCTACCTCGGTTCAATGTAAATTTTTTGAGTACCTGGTAAGAAGACAGCAAAAGGATGTTCAGTTTCTTCAGGCTATGTTCACTTCTCTATAGCTGTCTCCATATGGTCAATTTTCTGACAAGAAAGGGAGTTGAAAGAGGGGTCTGGCAAAGAATAGAGTGGCATAGCCACTGGGAAAATCCTAAGGTTCAGTCTCCTCATTGGAAGCAGTCTACTTGGGACAAGAAATGTAGCTCTTTAGAAGAAACTGGCTCATTTATTAAACAGATCTTTGGGTTAGTGGCTTCTTTACATCTCCTGATTATTTCCCTGAACTGATGTACTCTCTGGATAATTTGATATTGCACAAATCCATTCTCGTCATCCCCATCATGCCAGAAGACACAACAGTTCAATGTTACTTATGCAGTCTTTCCACACTAACAAAAGGAGGGCATCAGCTCTTGAAATTTTCTATGGCAAGAAGCATGTAATGGATAACCTTGATTATCAACTTGACTGGATTAAGAGACACATAGGAGATTAGAAAAGCACAGTTTTGGGTGTGTCTGTGAAGGTGCTTCCAGGGATGATTATATCATGAGGGCTCTGACCTAATCAATGGCTTACTCCAATGGTAGAGCCAAAATTTGAATAGACTCTTAGGATGTGATGGAACTGGGCAAGGTGGGGCCTAGTTGGAGGAAGTTGATCACTGATGGCATGACTTTAAGGGGTATGTCTTGGCTCTGACCCATCCCTATTACCTTTCTCTGCTTCTTGGCTGCCTGCTGTAAGCAGCTTTGCTCTGCCACACCTTCTCCACCATGAGGTTCTGCTTCATCTCAGGCTCAAAGCAATGGAGCCAGCCAGCCATGGACTGAAACCTCTGAAACCATGAGCCAAAGTAAATCTTTTCTTTGTTAAACTGTTTCTCTCAGGTTCTTGTCTCAGTGATGAAAAATCTGACTAATACAAAGCATAAATAAATTTTCAATATCTTTTTTTCCCTTTCCAGAAAATAACAATGTGCTAAAAAGAAAAATAGTTGAGGGGATTGAAATATGATTTCAATCATTTCATTGCCATGAACTATCTCTGTGACCTAAGAAAGGGCCTCCTTGTCCTCATTTTTGTTTTGAATCTATGATTCTGAGACACTTAACTGTGCCACTTTGGTTAAATACATGTGTTCTTCCTCATGATTCATATCTTTAAAAATATTACAAAAATCAAGTTAAATTTGAATGTGATTGTTATTATGAGAACCAGAGTTATAACATTTTAATTCTTAATTCAAGCAAAAAAAATTTCTGGACCAAACAAATGTGTTTCTTAGACTTTTCAGCAGAAAATCTTCTTACATTTATCAAATTATATTTGATAAGTTTGGTATTGAAAACCAGGGTTAGTTTTTGCTCTATTGCTATGACTACTGGCCACCATAGATTTTTAGTTGCATTGCTTCTTCACTGCTTTGGGTTATATTTCTTAGCTTTTATGATAAAGATTGAGGAAATAGAAAAGAAAATAAGCTAATATTTATCAAATGAATAATATTTGCTGAACAACTAACCTGTTTCTGGAAAAGAGAAAAATAACTCGTCTCAAGTTTTCAAAATAATTCTGTGGGGCTGAGATCAATTTCCCATGGTTATGCAGCCTCTAAGTAAAACAATGAGGAATGGACCTGGGCCTCCACTACAGCCATAGAGTTCATTTTTCACACTGTGATGCAAAATGACATTGGCAAAATACTAGAACCAACTTTGACCTCAGTATGGTTTCCTTCTTTCAAGATATGTCATCAACAAGCTTATTTATAGAGATTTGAATTCCATATGATTGGCATGATTGATTGATCCTAGCATATCATTGATTAATATGATATACTGAGTTCCATTAAAATAATAATTTCCAGGTTGGGGCTATAGCACAGTCATACAGCATGTGCTTAGCATGTGTAGGGTCCTGGATTCAATCTCCAACACCACAAAAAATTTAAACAAAATAATAATTATTCTAAGAGAACATAGAAAACATCTAATTATGCCCATTTTCATTTTGTCTTTGTGCACATTTTATCAGATCTCTCCCAACGTACACTTCAATAAATGTACATGTTGGAATGTTAGAAATGTTCTCATAAAGGTGCTTTACTAAGTAATGAAAGCACACAGATGTTCCTGAGCTAGAAAAACTCAGTCTAGGATGCACTAGTGGAAATACAAATCATTGCTCTGCAACTGTTCACCATCAAATGTCTATTGCAGAAGAATACAGAAAGTAATGTAGGGACAAAGAAATGACCTACATAGTCACAGAGCTCATTGGAGGATGCAGATGGACATTTCAGGTTCCTTATGAAGAAAAGAAATGTGAAAGAGAGAATGTATTTGTCAAGGTAGAAAAAAATGACTCTCAAATTAGGTCTTTTGAGTATATAATCTAGGGACAACTTATAAAGTATGGGCAGATGTAGGGACCTACAAAGGATAGTACAGGGGGTCAGGGCTGGTTCAAGAAGTGCATTACCACGCCCAGACCTGAAAGGCAGAAGGAAAGACTGGTTATGGACAAGCAGGCAGAGAGTGCTGCAAACAGGAGCTGGGCCTTCCATCCAGGCATGCAGCCCACTACTGATGCCTGCACATGGAGGAAGACAGGAATGTCCCCCATCCTCTTCACTGTCCTCCCTCCCTCCAATGTCCTGCTGCTACCTTCCATTGGCCACAGCCAACTGTAAGGCAGAGGTCCAAGGAACCAGTTGACATAGTTCGAATAATCCAGTTTTCTAAGATAGATAGGAGAATAAAGAATGAATCTCAATGGGCAAATGGAAAATGTTCAGATAAGAAGCAAGAAGTTCCTTTATAAACTTCCCACATAGTAAGGAAGTAGGGCAGAGCCTTTGGTAGGAAATCTTGGGCCTGAACTTTAGCTTTGCAACCATATGGAGCCATTTGTTGAATTAAAAAACAAAGAGTGAGAGTTTGGCAATTATGATTGCATGCGTGAAGCCAATAGTCTTATCTGCAGAACTCATGGAAAAGACTTCAGCTTTTTCAGAAAACAATGAAGAGGAAATAATGACCCAATTCTGTTTGGGGAAAGAACAATAGTGTATTTTAACAACTTTTATAAAATGGAAAAGAGAACAATTCATCAGAAAGCTATGTTCCCACCATCTCCATTCACATGTGTAGAAAGGCTTCCAACCAAATTACCAGAGAGGAAAAGAATTTGTGCAATCATCGCATTTTTAGGGCTAAAAATACACTTTCCCCAGAAAGTAAAAATAATAATTGAGTAAAACCTTAAAACAAAAAATCAGACTTCAGAGATTGCACCACTTTCAATCAGCCTTTAAAATGATGTCAGATTTAAAGTTTTTATTGTTTCATAGAATTATCTAGAGTCAATCAGCCCCTGCATTTCTTCTTTGTTCTCTTTCAGTCTGCTCGTGGATCTTCCTTCCACACCTTGGTGTGGAAAATACCTGTAATTTTTACTGAAAATTTAGCTTTTAATAAGTGTATTACGTGTTTCAATTTATCATCCTGCTTATTGTGTGTCCCCTTCCCCACAGCTCAGAGTTTATATGTAATGAAAAATTTGGAGTAGGAATTTCCACTTCTCCTGCATGATTTCTCCTCTCAGGAGCTACCTGTAGTTTCTCTAGGGTTGGCACTAGAGGAGCCAAGAAAGGAACAGGAGCAAAGCCCTGTGTGGGGTCACACTGTCGTCACCAGGTGTTGATGTTCTTTGTATAGAAAATGCTCAGATGGTGGCTTGAGGTGGCTGCAGCACTTTGACTCATCTCTTAGCAAGTCCTTCCAACAGAGGTACCAGGACTTCCCTTCACAATGCCTTCCACTCAGCAAAATACTCCGAGCCCAGAGAAGTCCTATCTAACACTCTGTCACACCATCACTAAAACTACATGTGTGGTAGGAGGGGGAAAAAAATCAAAGTTGAACATTGACATGATATGATAGTAGCAGCACTATCCTTGGCATAAAAGACTAAACTCCATCCCAGACTAGTTCCTGTCTGCATTAGCCTGACCAAGACGATTAACCTATAAGGCCATAGTTGCTTCTTTTTCGTGTATTTGCTTAGATAAGGGGCTCTGAAAGATTTTCCCCATATTTGGTACACTATTTTTCTATGAAACAGGCATTGCCTAAATTTTACATCGCCACATGATAGAAGAGCTCCACACAGTGTTCCTCTGGCTCGTCACGGCTACGTCCAGGGAGACGGAAGACACAAACCATCCACCCCAGAAGTCTAGGCTTCTTGCTGTTTTCAAAAACACTTCTGCTATCCCATTCTGCTCTGCCATCACAAACATTTTTACCATTGGGATTTTCTTTTCCCATGTTCTTCCATATTTACACAGACTTCTCTGGGGTACTTTTCAAAAATCATTTTCAAGCCAGGCATGGTGGTGCCCACCTGTAATCCCAGCGGCTTGGGAGGCAGAGGCAGGAGGATCACAAGTTCGAGACCAGAGGC